>JABXWE010103197.1:0-43852 GCA_014611495.1 Limonius californicus | reverse complement strand
ACATGGTCCACGCTTAACAGAATCAGAACCCAACATGGCAGATGCGCATACTCTTTACACAAATGGGGCAAACAACCTTCCCCTCTCTGTGATTGCGGAGAAACCCAAACCATCAGACATATCACAGAAGAATGTACCATACGATCATACAATGGCAGACCAGAAGATTTCCTGATGGCGACCCTAGAGTCGATGGATTACATAAATAGATTAGATGTTCGTTTGTAACCTTTTAAAGTATGTCTTATTATTATTTTATGTTCTATGCTGTATTGTATTCTATATTCTAGTAATGTTTTATATTTTGAAATTCTCTTTTAATGTGTCAAAGAGCTATACGATAAATAAATAAATAATCGAACAAACAAACAACCTGGATAAGGAAGAGCAAAACGTGGAAAGGGCGGAGGAAGACAATGAACAACAAGAAGAATTCAGACCAGAAGAAGTAATACAAGCCATAAAACTACTCAAGACCTGCAGGACATTGAAACTATTAGGAAATAATGGAATTGAGATGCTAGCAATACTGCTGAACAGAATTTCCCAGGAATCCACAATATCAACAGAACGGGAGTTAGGAATAATATTGCCTATGCATAAAAAGGGCAACAAGTGTGACTGCAGCAATTATAGAGGAATAACACTTAACACATAACGCTAAAATAGAGATACACATGGAGGAGTCGCAAAATTGAGAAAGGGGAGGGGAATCCAGGACCACATATTCACAATAAAACAGGTGATAGAAAAGCAATACAATAAGGATATGTATGAGGGCGGACAATAACGGGATTGATCAAATACAAAGGATGTGAGGTAGCCATAGGTGAAAATACCTCTAGCGTCCTTCGAAGTAATCTCCCTCGACTTCTACGCACCGTTGACATCGACTATACAAGTTGCGGAAAGCCTGCTTAAACTTGTCGCGAGGAAGTGCGTTTAGTTCGGCGGTAACATTCAGTTGAATGTCCTCCACGTCGTCAAAGCGCCTTCCCTTGAGGGTCAATTTCATCTGAGGAAACAGCATGAAGTCCGCTGGAGACAGATCCGGCGAATAGGGAGAATGTTCTAAGACTGGGACATTTCTTGTCGCCAAAAACGTCTTCACAATCAAGGCAGAATGCACAGGGGCATTGTCGTGTAAAAGGTGCCACTTGCCGGAGGCTGCCAAATGCGGTCGCACACGTCGAATGCGTTTTAGTAAACGGCTAGTGACGGTGACACCCGGTGGCACAAATTCTTTGTGAATGATGCCTTGACTGTCGAAGAAAGTGATCAGCATGGTCTTCACTTTCGATTTTTGGAGACGAAATTTCTTTGGCCTGGGATACGTCTTCGATCGCCATTCCATGCTTTGTCTCTTGCTTTCTGGATCGTACTGGAAGCACCACGACTCGTCACCAGTAGCAATTGAATCCAGAAAATTTGGCTGTTGCAATGAAGTAGCGGGGGGTGTCCACTCGATGCGCTTTTTGCTCAGCGGTCAAATTGTGCGGGACAAATTTGGCACAGACCTTCCTTTTCTTCAAATCCTTCTCCAAAATGATTCTAATGGTTTCACGGCTAATACTCAGCTCCTGTTCCATCATTCTCAGTGTCAGTCGTCGATCAGCCGCCACAAGTTGTCGGACATTTTGATCGTTACGGGGTTTCTCGTTGTGATTGGACGACCCGGCTTCTAATCATCGTAGAAGTCCTGCCAACCTTCGCGAAATCTGGCAAACCACTCAAAAACGCGAGTACGGGACATGGCCTCATCGCCGTACACAGTTTTCAACATCTCGAATGTCTCCTTGGCCGTTTTCCCCAATTTGAAACAAAACTTAATGTTCGTTCTCTGCTCCATGTTTGACTTGTGTCAGATGTGACAGCTGCACTAACTTGTTCATTCGCATGCACAGCCTACCACGCAAGTTCTGACAGGATACCGTTATAGCTATGTGTAGACGAAAGTTCCAGCTACAATTTGGATATAATTTGGAAACAGTCAGTTTCTTATAGCGTCCGCAGTAGTGCCAATCCCGTTTCATATTTGTCCGACCTCGTATATGGTAATTAGTGAACACAAGATGGGTGTAAATAGTGTGGCAAAGACGTATAGTGAAGTGCGGAAAATCGAGGACAGATAGTGTAAATTTAGTGGAATAAATACTAGAGTGGATGTTGATTTAGAATAGTAATTTAATTTTAATTTTATCTGTATACTGTTAACTAGAGTTTAAAAAGTTTTAGTAAATATGTAAAACACCATACCCTGAAAGGTAGATGGGTTCAGATTATATATATGTTTGGAAAAGGAAAATAAGAAGCGAAATATGGAAGCATTTTTCCGGAACGATTTACAGCCGCTTCTGTCTGTGCTTAAGTCGCCGCCCCTGGCCTCCTTTTTCATGCAATTTTAACTTCCCGTAGGTATGAATTCGGTTAGCTCGTCAGACTCGATCATCCAATGCAGTTCTCCCTTGCAAACGAAATGGGGAGTTTTATTACGCTTTTAAAGGCTTTCATCATATAAATATTGTCTTATAATATCGCATAAAAGCACTAAGTGTAATCTGCTGAAGTCGGTCGTGCGGAAGAGGATCGCTATTGTTAACTAAACATACGGTTCTGAAATTGCGACGAAACCACGAGTTATTTACACAGCCTGCAATTTATTGCTGGTTTTCCACGCTTTGTTGGTATTTTGACTACAATATCACTTACATTATTTGTGGAGGTGCAATTACATTTATAATTGAATTAGATGCAAAATCAGGTGTAAGTAACTTTACTGGCTCTGCTTGTTGTTACCGCTTTTGTTAATTTTTCGGCACATATTGAACTTTTGGAACATTAACACAATACGATTACAGTAAAATGGTTATTTTATGGAGTTGTGGAGCCTTATATCGCATCAGCTTCAATTTCAATTTGCATAACGGCTTTTTGTAAAACCTGGTTATTCTTTTTTGTCAATTCCGAGGTGTAACATTACTGTTCTGTGTTTATGAGTGGGAAAAGCAATTAGGGAGACGAGAAACCCACACAAACAGATGCCATTATTACTTCGCTGCCTCATTACTGCTCATTCCTTTGCTTCCAATATTTTTAAGCGGTTTCCAGCTGTATGAGTACAACCCATTTATGCGTTTGTAACGAAAAATCAAACCGTTGGAAAATGGTCGGTGTAGTTTCTTCAACTCGAAACGTTCATTATTCCTTTTTTGGCTTCCCTAATTAATTTATAAAAATGAAACTCATATTATATGGTGTTTGAATTTTCATTTTGCCATATCTCCTGCAGTTCGGAGAACGGAAAGCTCACAAATTAAAATAATTGATAACGAGATTCAAGCTACAGTATACCAGCTAAGGAGTTCATGTACAGATCAATTTATTTATTTATTTTTGAAATAATGTGTTCAATCTCTTGGCCCTAATTTTGATCAAATCGCTTAAACTTTGCGGTGGTAAACTGTTACAATTGTACTTCCGGTGTAACCGGAACAGATAAGACTACTTTACTGTTTAAACTTATTATGGGGGACCGCGGTAGAGTAATGGCCGTAGCGCTTGGCTTCGGAGTTATTCTACCAAAGTCGCTCAGGTTCGAATCCTGAGCACTGCCCTTTCCCAGGGTGTTTGTGGTGTCTGGGGCATGGGGTTTTTCAAGGGTGGGGCATGTTAGACCTGTGAATTGCACGAAATGTGCTGAGCCGGGGTAAGCCGGGTGGGATGGGAATCTTGGAGCTGCCTCTGGCAACTGCACGATTCTTAAAATTAAAAAAAAAAAACTTATTATGAAAATTTTATATGAAAAGCAAACAAATTGTTTAAACTAGCTGAGCCCGTGGGTTACGCTTCACTCTTCTATATGTTGATGATATTAATATATTTTGAAATAAATCGATTCTTCTTGTAGTTAATCGCTCTCCTGAAGTTTTTAGTAAGACATTGTAATTGTATCATTATGTTTTTCTCAGCAGGGTACCAATAGGAGTTGGTTAAAGGGTCGATGGTACATTTTAAACGATAAGATACTTATGTTGCTGGTTTAAAACAGTTTTAATGAATAGGGTACTAAAAAATGGCAAGTATTATACACTACAAACGTTTTAAGGCTTAAACGAACGAAATTCTAAATTTAACTTTAAAGTAATTACATTTTGAATACTTGTACAAGAAGTTATACAGCAAATTATCCCTAACAAATTCTACTCCTATAATTTACTGATATTTGTTATTGTTTATTGCATTATTATGAGGGTTGTCTGAATGAAATGATGTTATCCAGAAACAACAATTAAATACGTATCTGGCCAGTCGGTTGCAAAACCCTTTATAGCTAGGCCAGAGAAACCTAATTCGCTCTGGCTACTGGGGAGAAGTCTAAGGATTCTAAATTTACTAATAAGAGTCTTTACAGGGTATACTTAGAAAACACTTAAACTTATAAGGCGTCGAGGAGGATTCCGCGTGTGAGGCTTGTAAAAGGCTTGCGGAAACTGCCCTCTACTTTCAAGGAGAATGCAAACAATCTATGCGACTGAAGTAGCAAGTCTTCGATGTAAGGACGCTTCACAAAACAGAGTTGAACCCCCTTGCTTGAATAGACCTCCTGTTATTCATCCGGAAGTCAGGAAATTGCTACTACTACTGCTACTGCTACTGCTACAACTACTACTACTCCTGCATCTACTCCTACTCCTATTCCTATTCATACTCATACTCCTATTCCTACTCCTACTCCTACTCATACTCATACTTTGTAAATAGTCAGAAACGTAACGGAAAAATGTTTGTACTGGCATTTTCAGTTAAGATGAAAAATGACTGCAGCTACAACGTCTTGAACATTGAATTTTCATGGAGTTCCTTTGTCTATAAGGTTCTTATACATAAAATTGTTATAGTTTGTACAAATTGTAGGAAGACCCATTTTTCACCGAGGAGCTGTGGAATTTTTTACGAACTAACAACAATAAATAACTCAACACACCGATAGGGACATGTACACAGTGCACTAGTAAAGTAAACACACAATCCGTGAAGTCCCATTTTGTACATATTAGCAAAGCATGGAACACACAAGCAAAGTACATTAATGCAGTAGCATTGGATTTATACATTTCTACTTACAGGGGGTCGGATATTCTTTTACTGTTCAACGTAATATCTAGTAGCTCACTTTTGGTATCACAGGACCGTTTCTGGTAGTTCTCGTTCGGGGTGGGGTGACAGGACAGTCTTTAGTCGACACTGACAGATTTACCTAAGCTGTAATGGATACTGGACAACCCAATGTTACTATCGGGCAATAGGTACCCCCATGTCGTTGTGCCCACCAACCGACCTGCGCCAGTTGTCGCACGTGCACCACAAGGAAAAGAGTGAGAGACCGACTCTCTACAGGCCACTCTCTAAAGTGAAATACAGATATCACTAGCTGCCGTCTCGGTCAACTAGGTCGAGGTAAGGTCGACTGACCACACCGGATCACCAACCCGCCAACTACTACTCCTCTCAATAAAAGAGTGTTTACAAATACTAACAATACTACATAATCAGAGCAAAACCATTATCTACAGCTTCATACAACTACTACAGAACACAACTCATTTATATGTCCTTACAGATAGTGAATACATAGGTATGCCTCTACAACGACTCTCGGTTCCTGGAAGGGTCGCCAATACTGATAAATATCATTTATTAGCCAATGAGCCAATGCGGCTAGTATTTTAACCGTAATGCTTAGAAGAACAGATCTATTGACAAATATAAGTCTATACAAAATATAAAATAATTAGTCGAAAAATACTATTCCTTCAAAATATTAATTATTCCTAAAAAATTGGTATATTGTTTTGAAAATTTACAAATTTTATGCGTTTTTACTCAAGAATAGTTTAGCAAATAATTGAATTTTGTGGTTTTCAGTTAATATAAATTGTATACATCGTGTAAATTTTTAATATTCTCTATATTTTAAGTTCTATAACACTAAAACTTTCAGTATCGTATTGTCCTTTTTATTTGTCTTTGTCTAAGGCCTGTATCACACGGCACAGAATTTTCTACAAAATGTTGTTCAAAGTTTTGTTCAAAATTTTGTACAAAATTCTGTCTGTGAGCTTCCGCAAATTACGTTGACATCTGTGAGAAAACTGTCAAAATAATCATGTTACTGTAGATAAGGTAGAAATATATTAAGGTTTAATAATAATTGTTTACTTTTGTTTACATAATCTCGAATGTTGCCTATCATTTCGTGGTTTGTATTATTTTTGCGTTTTCGTGAAGATTTTTTTTTGTTTATAAATTATATTAACTTTGTGTAGAATGGTTAAGAGATTTTAGGTGGTACACGTGGTAAAACATTTACGTCGTTGCCCTCTGCGATCAGTGATGAACACTAGAAAGTGCTCGTTTGCGCATCGATTTGACATTGTTTCTGAACATAATTCTGTAGACTTTAGAGCACGAGCTACAGAATTTTGTACAAAATTTTGTACAAAATTGTGTGCCGTGTCATACACTCGCTTTTACTTCAACAGAGCTATTTTTGGAGTTTTATTAAATATTGTAAATAAATTGTGAGCAGTAACAATTTATATTTATAAAAAATAATTTTTCTAATAATTTATCCTAAAAATTAACTGTAAAAAATGATGGTTCTGAAAATATCATAAATATGAACTTTGTCAGTTGCCAAACTGACAAAGATACAGACTCATAATATTTGAAACATCGAAAAGCTCAGGCGATTATGTATCAGGCTGTTAGTTCCTGTTTCCTTTTCATTATAATGTTTTATAGGATCCACTTCCTATTAGACACAACTTTATAAGGGAAGGTTATGCGTGGTTGTAACGTATGGTTGATTTTAAATCCAACTGAAGATACAATGGAACCGGTAAAGCATCTTTGCGGGAGGAATAACCTACTCTTTCGCTCTTGTAATCCCTATTTCTGTTTGTTTTGAAGAAAATATTTTTGATATCAATAAGCTAAATCCTGTAAATGTATTTTAAGTGTCGTTTATCAATACGTTAACCTACAAAAATACGCCAACAATAAATTTACCTTACATTTACACATTTCCATCGAGTTCTTAATCGTATTCGTATCCTAAAATATATATTTTTTGTATTTCTAAGTGGGAAAACCTGGAACTTGCGTCCACTGGATTTCAAAACGAATGTTTTCTTAGCTCACTATAAAAAATTTATTGTTCTGATAATATTTTTAAACGTGCTCGCGTTAAAACTCTGGAGCTTTTGTGTAGACCAAACAAAATAAAATGCCTTGTTTTTACTTTAACATTCTATTGAAAGCATGAACATATTGCTATTGATTATGTCACTAAATAAAAAAAAACACACCACACAAAGTGGGATTGTGTTCTTTTGCCGTTGGAACGCGTATGATGTTCGGAAATAATGAATTTTCACCTTTTCATAATAAAAGCTTGAATTCAGTGTAATGTGGAAATGTATCCAGTACATTAAAATAATGTATTACTTTTAATAAAATTCTTCTTTGTGTTATTATCAGTTATCGCTTGCCATTTATACATGCATTAGTAACTTGATATTGATATTATATTATGCATTTAGTTAATGTGTATTTTGTTAAAATCCCACATAAATAATTTCTGTAAAAATACATATGGAGTGGACAAAATATTTAGAAGTATATTTTCCGCGTATTTTTAATTAAAGGTGTTTATTTAAGTAGCTTTTTCGTAGCTGTGGTTGAATTTAGAGACAAAAATTTCCATATTTCATTACGATTTTCCATATGGGATGTACCTTGGCAGCTTTAACTTTTTTAATGCAGAATATAACATCGCCGAGTGTCGAGCAACAAGCCAATCTAAGAGTGCAAATAAAATTACGTTTTCATATCCCATATATCTGTGACATAAACGTTTACGTTGGGGCATAAACTCATCCAAAAACAAATTAAAAATTCTATTCAATAATGCTCGGACAGAGACAAATCCTGTGTTGATAAATGAATATGTTCAAAATTGGAAGGGAGGATTTTTATTGAACAGGGCTCCTTAGAGAGCAATGAATTCCCTCTGGATGTCTGGGAATCGAGGCAGAATCAAATCCGAACAAACCTCCAAACGGCCATCAATCAAATATCGTGGAGGGTGTTGTATTAACACGTGAAAATAAGTAACAGAAACGAATAGGGCCCGCGCTAATCTATATATGGATTATATCAACGAGGTTTCGATGATTAATCGAGATTTTTTTGGGAGCTTTTATTCGTCATTTTTGTAGTGGACATTGGGAGCTTCTATTGCCGTTATATTTAACTCACAATTCCGCACAGCTTTTTGTATTCGTCTTTATGACATTTCAATTTATTTCTCTTTTCCTTTCTGATCCGAAAAAAATATTGACAACAATTTTTTCTTTGTATAGAAGCGATGCTTTTGATAGCTTCCCTCCAAGCTTTTGTGCTCAAAATATTAATGTCACTGAAACCAAATTTACTTTATCTTGGATTTCAATAATTCAACATTCATATTCGGTTTCACTTTAATTTTATATATGAAAATACGAAAAATGTTTGCAAAATACTTTTACATATATGATCTTTGGTTGATTTTTATTCCTGTTAAGTTAAATAATCACAGGGAAAATATATCCCATTTCTTGTTGCATTGGTAGAACTTTAACGGTATCAGTTTCGATTGAAAACCTCAAATATACACTCATGAGTACCGTAATTTATTTTTGAATACAGAAATTAGAATGTGCATTAATTAATTAAGATGATCATACAATATTTTTGTAGTATTTATCACTCCCTAGAAATTGAGATTATTCGACAAATCTAAATCGATTCTTGCCAAGTCATATCGGACATAGTGATCTTTTCAAACAATAATAATATTTCATCAAAATAGACAACTTCGTAAAATAAGATATAAGGACCCATTAAAAATTGCACTGCACATAACATCCAATTTTCTTTACATCGAAAGCAAGCTTGCAGAAGGTTATCAGAGCTAAGTCACTTAATGTTGTCAAAAATTCAGATACGGCCACAAAGATACAAGGAAATAAGCAATGCAGAGCAAAAACAAGAATAAACTCAATGAAAAACTCAAAACATGTAAACTAAAAGAAGAAGAAACGACAAGAGAATACAACGCAAGAATGGAGACAGAGATGCTTAAAATCACCGGAAACACAAAAAATTCTCCACTTGAAGAAATTTGGAAATGTAATAAAGAAACGCTAATAACGATAGCAGAGAAGTATGTGGAACTATCCAAATTATCGAGTGCAAGAAACGAACGAGATGGTGGAGTGACGAAATGGTAGTAACAGTCAAGAAGCAGAAATGGAAAGAATACTTGGGAGGCAGAACAATCGAAAAATAGAATAGGTACAAAGAACACAGAACCAAAGTCAAGGAAATGGCGAAACAAAAATCTTGAGAAGAATTTGGGGAAAATATGGCACGGGACTGTTTCAGAAACCAAAAACTATTTTATAAAGTACTCAAACCGCTTCGGAAGGAAAACCGTACAATGTTAAACATATTAAATCCAAAGATGGAAGAACATTGGGAAACGAAGAAGACATTCTCATGAGATGGAAGGAGTATTTTGAGAAAATAATAACAGTAGAACAAATATACAAATATTAGTAGAGGAAGCAAACAAAACAAATAGCATAGAAAATGTGAGAACTCGAAGAACAACAAAAATAAAAGCAGAATAAGTAATTGAGACAGTGAAAGTACTAAGAAGAGGTAAAGCAGCAGGTCACCACGAAAGAGTCTGGAAGTGTTAACTAAATTGTTCAATAAAGCATGCTGAGAAGAAATGATTCCTAAAGATTCGAGAGCTAGGCATAATGTTACCACTTTACGAAAAAGATGATAGAAGGGACTGCATAAATTACAAAGGAATTACTATGTTATATGAAAGGGTACTCAGAATGAGATTAACGAAGAAAACGGAAACCCAATTAGAGGCCTAATAGTGCGGATTTAGGAAAGGCAGAAGAGTTCAAGACCCTATATCCTTGATAAAACAACTAACAGAAAACTATTCCTCCGATAAAATATTTGTAAACTTCATTGATTTAGAGAGGGTTTAAGACAAGAAGGAGTTCTTAGCCCTTAATGGGTCAAGAAAATTTTAAGTTAATTTAATTTAGTACCTATAATTTGTATGTATATTTGAAATGTATTTTATTTGAATTCTGATACCACGGCAGACTAAGCTTTTTGATTATATATTGATAGCTGTTAAGCTGTCACCTCCGGGTCATGGATGTGGCGACTTGACTTCCGGGTGACTCCGTTATGCTAGACCGCATATAATGACATATTTGTGGTGATAGGGAAGTCTAAAATACGGGTTCCTAAAAAAAGAAAGAGATTACCTTAAAAAATGTGTGTATATAGTTTATGCACGAGATACAAAGTCACCTGCAGTTGTATACATATTGCTGCGTTATATAAATCTTGATTTAGATAATCTAATAGAAGATTAACTTATTTAGATAACTTAAAGCTATTTTATGCTTTAAACATGAAAAATAAATTGTTAAATCCAAGTAAAGGTCATGTTTAATAATTGTTTGTCATCTCCTCAAGGCATTAAAGGTATTTATCAAACTTGACTGTGAGCTATTCACTTGGGAAACAATAAGATATGAAATTTGTGTATTATGTTCGACAACTGTCAACTAACATATAATTTTGGAGGAAAATTGACCTTTCAATTGTATGTTTTTTTGTGAGCAATATTTGCTTATAGATATGAAGAACATTTTAATATGATTTTGATAATTATAATATTATTAATTGAAGGTGATTTATGTTTAAAATAAATATGAATTTTGTTAAAAAATAATTGATAGGCCGTGTGGGGTGTCAAGACTTTGCTTATAAATGAGGAATGTAGCTAAAACTTATATAATTCAATACATTTCATTCATTTTTTTGATGCAACCATATTTTATAAGTTGATGTTTACTACCTTATATCTTTCGCCTTGTTCAGTTAACCAGCGCAATAATTTAAAGGTTATACAGCAGTTACCAAAATTTATATTATAAACTCTGAGATAAGAGTTATTTAAAGTTTATTGAAGTGTGCCCTTTGTGTTGTTTCAACAGCTTATGTAATAATATTGTAATATTCTTTTTACATATGAAGGGGCGATCATATTTATTACGGGTGCAAGTAAAGTAACAATCCCCCTTTTTTCGAACGTAATATTTTTTTGTAGCTTTAATTCATATGTAGGTCCCTTAATAAATCATCATACTAATATATTGCGTAACATTATATATATACAAAGTGATTTTTTAAAAAGTCAATTGCAGCAAGCCTAGAAAAAAAGCTATTTCGTCTGCAGTCAGCTGTAATGAGCTTTGAATGACATTTACCTGTATGTCAAACTGTGTGACACTTCAGGTAGTTAAAAATTTTGGCCCAACAAAATGTGAAAATGAACAAGAATTTAGTTGCAACTAATTTGTAATTTATTAAGGTAAGTAAATTACAGGTTTTCGTCAAAATTTCTTTCTTTCTGTTACAATTTTCATATTGTCAGATTCTAAAGCTTAATATACACGGGACAATCCGTAGGCTACTGCAATTGACTTTTTAAAAAATCACTTTGTATATATATATAGTGTTACGCATACAACTTAGTTACCTTCAGCAGTGTTGCCGCGTTTTCGGAGGCCGGTACGTTTCTACCTCTAATGTACTGAACATATATTAAATATTTAGTATAGTTCTCAAACGCCAAAGCCATTTATGAATAAAACTTTGAATAACAGATTTCAAAATGTGTTTGAGTGTGACTATTTCTGTAACAATTTGACCAAATAATAATTAAAAATTAGTGATATGGGTAGCACTCATTTGAAAAATTTGCCCAAACATGTTTGCGTAACCTTCTTGTATTTAAAAATATAGTAGTGTACAGTAAACAATAAAATTGCACAGCAATAAAGAAGGATTAGAAAAATTAGTGTCCAAAATTCTGTTTGAGTATGCATTACTCTTATAAAATTCAAATAAAAAAGCTGTTGTGCATAATGCTGTGTTGCAGAGTTGAACAAAATTACTTTCCAAAGTTTTATTAGTAAAGAGCGGATAATATGCACGTCAAAATTGAAATATATGCGCATATATATGCAGCGATTTTTTGGAAAATATGCATATACTTGGGCCATATATGCAGCATAATCTGCAAAAATAACAAGAATAATTAATAAAAGTTGTAAACGCAAGTTTAGTAATTTTTATTGGACAAAATCAACAAATGCATACACTAGTATGAATAGAAGTTGTTCGAAATTTTCTAGCAAGAAATTATGCCTTCTACCTGAAAACATATGTTTATAAATAGAAAAGTTTCTTTCTACGTCGACAGAAATAATGGGTGCATTTTTGAACATAACCCTGAATTCTAAATTGAAACTGAAGTTATTATCTCTTAGTATTTCGCCTTTAAGAACTTGGTTAATTTGTTTTAAATTCAGAAACCCCTCATTTTTTTGTAGGACACTATTAAATTTTTGATATATGAGTTCACCCATTTCACCCTTAACTTTCTTACACATCTACATATCAAATTCGTTTATTATTTCAATTGACTCTGAAAGAGACATCCATTGAGTTTCTAATTTGCGAATGGAGTTTGAAACGAAGCTATAGTTTGATTTAACCAAACAAAGACGCTGAGGCAATTCTGTCGATTTCACTATTTTTTTACAATTATCCAAAGCGGCGCTGGAATCAATTATTTGAAGAATTACATCTTTAATACCTTCAAAATTATAGGCGTAAAAAATTGCTGCTTCTAACCATGTACCCCATATTGTAATTATCGGTTCGAGAGGCAATGGAACATTTGGAAGTCGCTCCTTATAAATCTGGAATCTCAAGGGGGCTTTTAAAAATAGTTTTTTTAAGTTACTAATTAAATCGTTAATAAGGGGAAATTGAATCCTAATACTTTCGGCTACAAGCTTTAAACCGTGAGCTAAGCAAGTCACATGAATGATGTAAAAAAATTTTAAATTTTGCGCTGCTCTCGTCATGTAAGGGGCAGCCTCGAAGAACATGAGTAAAATTTACTCACAAGGTACACTTTCGGGTAAAAAAATTTGACAAACCTTCCTGCACAAATCGTGCAATTGTTAAACTATTTGTTTTTTGAAGTTGTTTGGAAGCTATTAAATATGATTTGCTTAAATGTCTTTATGAAGAATTCCTATTAATAAATAGGCAATGTAACGGCCACATTTGTCCGTACTTTCATCTACGATTATATAAGCAAAATCACTATCCACTAATTGTCTAATATTAGACATTGTTTCATTATAACAAGAATTTACGTAAAGTGCTTTCGTCGGGTACATTTTGTTTACAAAATTTTTGTAAGAACGATTTTAAATTAACATTATTTAATTTCGATAACGGTATATTAGACGAAATTAATGCCTTACATAACTCCTTATTAAAATCTTCTTGCTCCGGTTTTTTGGAACTCGTCCCTGAACATTGAGTCATGGTTTGCTGAGAACAATTGCTTCGCTTCCATTTTTCAGATATTGCAATATGTGAAGGAGTTTTAATGTGCTGATTTACCAAGGATTTTCTCTCAGAAGATACTTACAACGACAAATAATTAAATATTAATATAGGAACTTTTGATACTAGTTAAAAACAAAAACAAACACTACCTTCCCTGTCATGACTTTGTTTTGGTTACGTACGTAATAATATGAAAAATAATTTTTAATTTATATAAGAAAAATTATTTAACTTACCAGTTTGCTGCAAGACAAAATATTTTGTCGCCATCCATTACTAGTTCTGCATATGGTTTAATCCATGAAGCAATCTTGTTCGATTTACTCATTGTAAGTATATAATATGTATAATATTCGCAAGAGATCAACACTATCGGAGTATCGGACACGCTGTAACGGGGAGAAAAGATTCTATTATCTTATCTTATAAGCTACAAACAAAATGTAGGTATGTATCCCACTCAATATCCATCATCCATTGATAAACAAGAAATAAGTAATAAAATGGATTAGGTCGGTACTTCAAACTTCAAACTGTAGGGAATTCCAGGCACGGATCATTAGCTGTCCAGCTGTGAATTTTCGGTGATGTGTGTGCACTACTCGGAATTTCATAATCTTGTTTTGACCACTTGACGAAAATTTACAAACGAGTAATGCAAAAGGCCAAAATATGCAACTTTTTGCAAAATTATGCAGCGAATGTTCAAATATGCAATATGTGCAATCACTAATTAGCGTTAATTAACTCTTATCAGTGTAATTCGTCCACATACTTGACTATAGTCAAAGATATGCTGAAATTAAAATATATGCGCTTTGCATATAATCCGCTCTTTATTTATTAGTTACAAGATACAATTGCTTGGTTGATAATGTAATTTAGTTATTAAATAAGTTAATTATTGGACCATAAAACTAATTAAATCCAAGGACAATTATTGATAGATAACGGTATAATAAAATATACAAATGAATATAAATATCTAGGCGTCATATTAAATGAGGACGGTAGAGATGAGAGTGATATAATGGAAAAACTGGAAAAAGAACGAGCTATAACTACTAAACTAAACTCCTTACTATGGAAGAAAGAAATCCGGAAGGAGACAAAAACCTGCATGTTTAAAACGGTAGTAGAGAGTCGTGTAACCTATGGGTGAGAGATATGGATATGAAATCAAAATATGAAAAAAAAAAAAGATAAATGTAGTGGAAAATAGCTACTGGAGGAGATGTTGTGGAAGGCAGTTCTGGACAAGTTTTACTTAATGTGTTTTTAATTCAGTGCTTTCAAAGCTGCTTGACTGTCAGAGATAATAAGGATGGTTTTGTTCGTACAGTCACTTCTTATGTTCTCTTCTATTGCTGCTAAAATTGCATAGGTTTCAGCTTGGAATATTGTGGCAGTTTGGCCCAGGGATATGGAGGTACTGTATCTTGGTTTGCTGCTGTACAGCTGCGCCGGTTCCGTTGCACGTGCGTGAACCGTCTGTATACTATACTAAACTGTTATACAAGTCTGGTGGTTCCCCTTGACCCCATTCTTCGAAGGGTTTGTGAAATTTTGTTAACATGTAGTCCGTTCCCATTTTAAATTTTGGGCCAGATACTGCATTTATTATTTTGAAGTGTCCCCCTATGTATTGGGTGCTTCTCCAATTACCCTTGCAGTTTAGGCAATCCGCTCCCATGAGTGCCTCGCCCTTGGTTATTATATCTAGAGGAGGAAGTTGCAGGAGCTTCTAGTGCTGCTATCGAAGTGCTTCTGAATGCTCCAGTTATACAGAGACAAGCCAGTCTTTGAACACTAAGAAGCTGGTTTATTGTTTGTCTTTGATTTATTTTAGGCCACCATACTATTAAATCATAGGTTATTGTCGGTCTTATCATCGTTGTGTAAAGCCAATGGACCATTTTTGGTTTTAATCCCCATTTATTTCCAAAGGCTCTTCTTGCCATCATCAAGGTTCTTTTTGCTTTGTTAGTGGTTCTTTGCAAATGTCAACTTGGTGTCTAGAAGGACATCTAAGTATTTGATCTAACCTTTGATTTGCAAAGTTTCTCCGAAGAGTTCCGGAGGATTTACGCCTCCGTGATTTCTCTTCCTAGTAAATGGTACGAGGCTGGTTTTTGCAGGATTGACTGTAAGGTTTTCCTTGCTACACCATATCTCGACTTTAGCCAGAACAGGTTGCTTTATTTCTGAATATATATTGCCGTGCTTGCCCTCTATAAGGACGGCCATATCGTATGCATAACCAAGGGTAAAGTAGCCTTCGTTATTCAGATTTGTGAGGAGTTCGTTTATAAGCTGATCCCAAAGTAATGGGGATAGTACCCCTCCTTACGGGAATCCCCTGGTTACCTACACCTCCATCTCTTTGCCGCATAATGTGTTTCTCTATGAGTGCCTCTTCCCTTATGTGCCTTTCTACCAGCTTTTCCATTGTTTTTCAGAATGAAGCATGATATACTTATTGGTCTAAATGCCTTAGCATGGGCGTATGAGTTTCGACCCGGCTTTGGGGTGAAGACCACTTTGACAGGTCGTTAGGTTTGAGGTACATGGCCTAGGACCAAGCTAGCTCGAAATAGCCTGCACAACGCTGGTATTCGGAATTGCTTCCGTTCTTGTAGCATTACTGGAAAGATATCATCAGGTGCGGGAGATTTATAGGGTTTGAAGGTGTTGATAGCCCAGCTTATTTTGTCGTGGTTAATCACGCAGTTAGCCATCCTCCAATCTTCTCTTGCAGCTCTGTAGAAAGAGTTATTAGAGTTCTGAATAGGATTTGGCTGGGTTATATTACTGATCCTAGAAAGTAACCTTGGAGCAAAAGCTCCACAGTCTCCTTGCCAGTAGCAGTGAAGTTTCCTGCGGGGGTGTTAATTGGAGCTTTAAACAAACTTACAGAAAAGAGATTTTGCTGCGAATCGTGCAAATGCAAGATGCCAATGACGTTAAAGCTGTAACAATTTTAGACGTCATGAACATACTGAGCTTTGCTTTGCAGGCTTCATGATATCTGCAAAAACTATCCGTAATTGATTTAGTCATGCAGGATTGGTAAAAGAACCGATTTTATGAACTGAGAAATATTGGAATTCAGAGGATGAGATTAAGTGAACGACCCGCAGATCAAAAATTTGTGGTGAGTTATCAATTTCCTGATTATGTCCAGGTTATGACGTTATAACTGTCCAGGAATGAACAAACGAAGCGATCACAAGAATTTCGTTCTAATGGCAACGAAGAACAAAAGGAAGAAGTGAAAGAACAATTGGAGCAAGTTGATGTGAGTTTTTCAGATGCCTCCTCAAACATTACAACGATACTTTCAGCAAAAGGATGATGTAAGTGAAGTTCTTCATCAATTCAACAAAAACAGATTGTTTTAAATGACATGTTTTTTTGGAAAAGTCATTCAAAGAAAAATATGGATTTTTGTAAAGTCATGTCATATTTTTGTGTTCGGAGTTTTAATAAATATATTATTTTTCAACGTAGAATTTAATTTTGTTTTCAGCCTAAATAATCAAATTCGTAATGGATTAATATTGACTGTCCCTTTGTCCCTTGAAGTCCATTATAAGCAAGTTCTACTGTACTGTACATAGCTATCCTTAGTATTATAGTCAGGCTGATGTTAAAGTAAGGGAATCCGGTTAGTCCTAGAATAAGTATAATAAAGTATTGTAATACAGTAGGCTACGACAAGTAAGGATTTTCAGTTTTTATTAATGTTTACAAGATACTTGGTATTTCGATCACACAAAACTTCCACAACCCTTTTATGTAATACACATGTAGTTTCTCGATTGTTGTAAATCCCTCGTGTTATTAAACTATTGAAATGGGTAAAACACGCAACACGTGCAACTACGAAGCCCAGATTGAATTTCACCCTTCTTATCATAAATATTGCTTGAGCTCAGTTATTTGAAAGTTCCGTGCATTAAAAGTTAAACTCTCATCCAACTGCACACTTAGAAGCTTTACAGGTAGCGTTTGATTTGTAATTCCATTGACTTTTATGCCGGTATTATAATAAGTTATTGATTCCATTTTATTTTATTTGTTTG
This sequence comes from Limonius californicus, assembly GCA_014611495.1. Taxonomy (NCBI): domain Eukaryota; kingdom Metazoa; phylum Arthropoda; class Insecta; order Coleoptera; family Elateridae; genus Limonius; species Limonius californicus. The sequence goes on along the minus strand of JABXWE010103197.1, from coordinate 26,186 downwards.
CAGGCCGTTCGCAGAGAACCAAGTTTTAGCATTCGATAGTATCCAATATCCGTACCACTATATGAATGAAACAGAATTGTGATAAGCTAAATTTTACATAAGGTGGATAAATTATAAAACTTATTAACAGGATCCGTCCTAGAATCGATTCTTTGCTGAATGGTATAATTTAGGGATTTCAACTTAGATTCGCTATGTGTAACATTTTCTGTTTGGCTTGGTTGTATGATGTAATAGTTAAATAATTGCCAAGCAATAATGTAACACCGTCAACGGCCTCCGTCAAGCGATAAAGACATGGAACTTTTTTTACCTTACCTTTTCAAAAAATCTTATAAAGGCACATCTTGGTTCCTCCTATCGAAACATTTACAAGTTGTAGTAATCTTCTCTTTCTAAAGTACCACAGACGTAGAGGACCTACAACTTAAAGTGGGCTCTAAAGCACGGGAAGTTTAAATATTTCGATTGCACTGATTTACCATTGTCTTGCGAGGGAGAACGGCCGTTAGAAATCCGATGATATGGTGCTAGCAATTGAACCTCAGCTATTAGCTATTATTAGTACAGCTACTTTTATTAAAAGGGGTAACACAATTAGGAAATTTGGATAAATTAAGTAGATACTGACCATCTCCGATGCTAGGCTTTAATTATTAGGAAATCCTCCATACTCCCCTGACCTAACATATATTCATTGACTAGATAAAAGAGCAATTAAAGTTTAAAAAATTTGTTGATTACAGTAATATATGCCTACAGATCTGTTATTACACATTTCTAAAATTATTTATTCTTACTTCTTTTGACGTGTTAGACAATATTAGCTGTAGTAAAATAGTCTAACAAGTTCAGTGTTTGTTGCAGTGGCGGCAACCACGAATTTATAAAGAAGGAGACGTCTGATGGTGAGACTGGCTCTAGTGCTGCTTGCAACGTTCCTGGTTTGAAATTTATCTTAATGTCCACTAGCGCTTTAAATATCTTCAGCAAATATTGTTTACTGTATAGACTGTTATTTAAGAAGGTGAGTAATGGAAATCTGTCATAAGTTTAACCTTATAATTTAACTATGTTAAGAAAACTTGAAGAACTAAATTACAAGCAATTAAAAGTACAAGAAACGGTATAACATTAATGGATGCCGTAGACCTCATAGAGTCATAAATCTAAAAGATGGAAATATGCTATGGAGTTTAAAAAAATTAAATGTTCCTCTTTTGTAGTAAACGCTATGTTTACAAATAGACGACAAATAGAATTAAAAACAAATAGCACACACAATTTTTGGTGTTTGGAATGCAAATTCCAACTGTTTTAGATCTGCAGTTGATATTAAATAAGTTCTAAATTGATTTGGCGTTCCCAAATTAATGTTTATTATCTTTAACTGATAGCTCCTTTTTTATGAAATTTTAAAAATTTGTGATTTTTATCGTTATACAAACTTTATATTCAAACTGGCGCACACATTAAGTAATGTAGTAGCTTTTTTAAAGGGACCTCGGTGGAGCAGTACGAATACGCGCTGTCACTCGAGGTCACAGTGAAATGCGGCCGATCGACTGCTTGTTCGAACTCCAGTTGAGGCAAAATATTGCTGAATTGCTTCTTTAACTTCTTTATATAACGAAAACCGCTTTGACCCAAGGAATTTTTTCAACTGTGAGCCTGGATGGAAGTCTTCCGGAGCTAAATTGGGTGAATAATGTAGATGTGACAATAAATCGAACTGCGGTTCGTTTTGCAAAAGGAACAACACTTGTATGGACATGTACATTTTCATTATTGAAACATTTTCATTTATCTTCTCTAAACTGTTTTTCATTTTTATTATTTTTATTCGGTTGGTTCAAAAAGTTAGCATCGCATTCGGTTAAACTCTTTAGAAGATAATCTACCACCAGTAACCATTTAGCATTTTGAAAGTTGCAGGCACTATCACATACGTACAGCATTACTGCAGCTGTAGCCGTCTTCCTGTGCGTCTCTTCAGTCTTGTGCAATTTCTTTGTTAGTTCGCTAACTGTCATCAATTTTCTACAACTTTTGATTGTTAAAAATGTATGAGATTGGGCTCGGCCATTAGAAGCAAAAACAAAGACTGACTAAGCCCTAGGCGCCGGCCTCGGTAGTCTAGTGGTTAGCGCACTTGCCTTCAGATCCAAGGGATGCCGGGTCGAACCTGACCGAGGTCGGCGAAATTTTTTTTGTGGGGAAATGTCCGAAAGTGCGCCTTCTGACGGGTAAGAAGTAAAGCCGTTGTTCCCGTGCCACTGCGATGTGTGACACGTTAAAAATCACTACTGGAGTTGGAATTACCCCAGAAACGCGAAATCCTTAGTTAGGATGTACAATAAGCCAATTATGAACTCGTTGATGTCCATAGGCCTCATAATGGGATAAGGTAGATATCTACCACAGTCAAATTCCACAAAATAAATTTAATGTTGTTCAAGGTATAAAATGGTGTTAACGTTTTCGAACCCACTTGGGTTCATCTTCAGACTAAAATAACCATATAAAAATATTTCACATGTTCAGAAAAAGTAAAATAAACTTACCTAATAAGAGAAAATATCAAAAATACAAAATGTTAATGGATTGTAGGAAAAATTATTTAAGTAAAAACCAACCATGAATAAACTAAATGTGACACTTCATAATTAAGGAACCAAACATCTGACGGCAACGCCGAAATTAAATATTATTATAACATAAATCAAATCATGATAAAAAGTGGAGTTGCGTTGGGGACGCGCTGGAATACAGACGTATTTTCGGCGCTCTCGAGCAAAATTGCTTGCTTAGCGAGCCTTTTTAAAAAAAGAACATTTTGGGTGCAAACTTTCACGGTCTGGTGTGTGCAATTCAAATGCGTGTACGAGCCCAGGGAGATAGGACGGAGGATCTACCGGAACATCGATCACAGGTGAAAGATCCGCGACCGACAAGGAAACCAACAGGTCGAAGGGGAAAGCGGGTAACGCAGGAAATACAGGAAATACAGAAACAGATAAGGTGTTGGTAGGACTTGTAATCAATAAAATAAAATAAAATAAAATAATATTGCGTAGCAAATGAATGCAGAGCGGTGCAAACGGAAGCGCAGCTAGGGACACTTTTCGGGCACAAACGACAAGCGTAGAGAGCAGGTAGTAAATATTGCAAGCCGTGACAACCAAAAACTGAAATTCCTGGTATACGGTCATAAAAACTTAAACCGAGAATAACACCCCAAATTGGGGTCAACTGCTAGGGAAGTATTTCTTGGCGGCCACAGTTAGTCCAGCATACCTTCAATCAAGGGGCCTACTCCTGAGGGGAATAAAATAGTCGCGTTTACTATTTTACTGACGGCCGGGAAAGCGGAGAGCGGACAATTTAACAACGGAGGATAAAACGCCAAAAATTTAAAATTGGGAAATAAACGAATTTAATCTTAAATTTGAAATTTTAAGTTAATTTCAGATATTGCAATTTATTTCAGTGCGCGGATTCGGATATCGAGTCAACTCCATGTCAGATGATGATGATGATGAAAGTAGCTGAAGATTACTTTGAATAAATATCAAATATTTGTCGTGTTTTTCAAATGTGTTTATAGGAGAATACGAGAGATAATGTTGCTAAATTACAAAAACAACATTTTTTCATTGTGAAACCTTGAGATTTTTCCGGTATAACGAAATGAGAAATAGAAAAAAACATCCCTCTCTTGCCACGTTATATGTAATAAAATGTGTATTTCCTTTCCATATATTGAAGCTAAAAAACCACCAGAAACTTGTTAATAAAATTTATTTAACAAAACGTGTAACGCTTGCACTTTGGAATGTTCCTAGGATTTGTTTTACATTTTGGATGTGATGGGGGTCGGACATATGTTTAACAAACGTAAATGTCTTGTACGTTAAAATGTTCCTAGGATTGGTATTGAATTTTTGATGTGGGAAAGGCCTACAAAAACTTCCATTTTAGTTTAAAAATAAAAATTTTTTTGTTACAATACATTTTAGGTATAAAAATTTTACATGTAAATATGTTACTATGGATGTGCTGGGCGTCGGATATATATTTAACAAATGTAAAAAATATTGGTATAAAAAAATTATAGCTATAAACATTTTGCATGTAACAAGGTTGCTAGGATTTGTAGTAAATTGTTTATGTGATGGGAGTGGGATATGTCACTACATCAAGAAGTAAATATGGGGCACATATTCTGGGATGACCGGCCAACCATCCTCTACAGCAAGCTTATGTCACGCAAACAGAAGAAAAGAAGATCGGAAGACCATGCTACACGTGAAATACATCATTGGCGAGGGACATACAAAGCGCCGGCATACCTAAAGAGACATGGGAGAACTGGGCATGAAGAAAAGAGGTATCCGAAGAGAGGTAAGAAGATTATACGCACTGATTGAAGAATCCGGTCAAAAATCGACTGAAGAAGAACGGGATACCGAAGAGGAAGAAGCAGTAAGAGGGCGAGGCAAGGAAAAACAAAGGAGAAGGAACGAAATAAGTACCAGTGGGAAAGAGAACGATGGATATCTAGCGGTCAACTGCAGAGGGGAAGGTTAGGGATACGAAGGAAGTAAAATCCAGAATCGAACTTCCAACTAAGTGGTAAAACAGTGGTAATCAGTGCGGTAAATATTAAGTATTTAATTAGTTATTAGGAAACTAAGATAGGAGCAATAGCAAGCAATAGATAGATAAGAGATACGAACAATTTGAAACTTTGATACCAAAGTTTATTGGGGCCAAATGCATAATCGCATAACGGACAGTTTCAATACGTTTGGAAGTAAATATTAAGTAGGTTGAGGTGTAATAAGAACAATGTGAACCTTCAGTAACCTTAGAAAACTACATAGATGTGAAATAAGAACACTGTGACCCTTCGACACCAAAGTTTATTGGGGCCAGATGCATAATCGCATAACGAGTAGTTTAAATAAGTTTGGGAGTAAATATTCAGTAGGTTCTTAGTCATTAGGAAACCAAAAGATGTGCAATCAGTAACCTAAGAACAATAGATAGATGTGAAATAAGAACAATGGGAGACTTTGCTACCAAAGTTTATTAGGGTCAAATGTATAATTGCATAGCGGACAATAAAAATAAGTTTGGGAGTAAATATTAAAGGTTATTAGTTATTAGGATACCAAGAGATGTCCAATCAGTAACCGTAGAACAATAGAATGATGTGACATAAGAACAATATAAAACTTTGAAACCAAAGTTTATTAGGCTCAAACGCATAATCGCATAACGGTTTCGGCTACGTACTCAACAACCCTATTGATGCGTAGCTTACTAACTACCTGGTGTTGCAGCAGCGGTGTCTTGCGGTATGCACTGCAGACATGCTACCGTTGTGCAATGCCCCACCCGATTATACCCTATCCCGTACATTCCTACCCACCTACTGACATGGGGTGGGCCTGGCGTATCCAGGATTGACCTTCGAGTCGGCTCCATGTCAGATGATGATGACGATGATGATAAATCAAATCATGATAATAAGTATTATTTTAAATTTAAAAATGAGAAATCCAAACATTTGGGATCGCGTTAAAATGGAATACAGTCAGAAATGTAACGTGTTCGCCATGTTAAATAATAACGGCGTGATGAAAACCAAAGTAATTAGTTGGAACGACATCTACCATGAAAATTAAAGACTAACAAAAAATAAACTGTACAGGTACAGAACTTGGATATACATAGCAATATACAGAGGTAACAATTAAGCCAATGATTGCTGCAGTGCTTAAAGATGCTAGGAAAACAGCGTCCTAGATCTCGCTCTTTCAAATCAAATTAACAATCAAGCCCTGGGCACAAAACGTCCAAGAATCAATGAAAGCCAGGGGATTATGAAAGGAATAAGCAAGCTTGCAGGGCAGGATACAAGAAACAGATACGTTTATGAAACTCTCGCCAATATGTATTGACATCCACATCCATATTCCCGAGAAAAATCTTCTTTGATATTTGTCTATTCTGCTGTGTATATTACTCTTCAGTTTGTGTTTATGGTTTTACTAAATATCCTACTTAGCTTGTTGTTCCCGGTCTCTAATATTTGTCGTTTCTCTTCTAGTCCTCTTCTTGTATATTGCATTCGTCGTTTTCTCGATTAGCTTTTTTCCTAACACATTCCCATTCCCTATTCCCATTAGTTTAGCTATTCGCTATTTTAGTTGTTCTCTTCCACTTTTAATTGGTTATAATTGAATACCATGTAGTCTAGCTGAACTGCCATTTTTGACAGCTTTCACGGCTTCGTTTAGTGCTTCTTCGTTTATGTCTACTCTATTATGATTTACACTTCCTTGATCAATGTTATGATATCAGAATTGCATTTTCTCCTTTGATAATACCTTTTTATAATCCATTTTTTCTCATGTAGAGATGTATTAGCATAGTATTAGTTTTATAGTTGTTACCTATCTTCATGTTTATGAACATTTCTATGCTTTTGTAGATTTTCATTTACTTAATAGTACGTTGGTTTAGAAATTAATTATAATATGTATTTAACATCAGCTTATTGCTGCTGCTACAAGAATAGTTTTAATTATATTTTTATGTTCTTTTTCTGGGATATCCGTAGTTCTCTTTTCTAGGTCTAGGATATTCTGGCGCAGCCGGTTTGGCACAGCCCCATTTGGGCGTAGAGCCGTTGGTTGAAAATTACTATTTGCTTTCTTCAAAATTACTGTATGTCAATGAAAGTACTGACACCTTCGTATATATTTTGTAATAATAAAATTAAATAGAATTTTGGTATATGTATTTTATTTTATATTATGTCTAGTGTATTTGTTTCGTAATTTGCCTTTCGCCGAGACAGGCTACAATTTGTTTATAGATCAATTAAGAAACACAAGGTTACAAATTTATTGTAAAAGGAAATTATTTTACTGATATATACTAATAATTCTTTAAAATGTCTGTTATAAAATCTTAAAATCACATAAATACAAATACATTACTTAAAACAAATGAATTACTCTTCCTGACTGATTTTTAATATTTTAAACTTTAAGATAATTTTGCGCGATCCAAACATCCTTGCGCCCAAACGTCTTTGCGCCAAAGCGGGTCTGCGCTAAACCGTCCCTGTGGCCAACTGGTTCAACGCCCAACCGCTCTTGCACCAAAATGGATTGCTCCAAACCGGCCGCAGCAAAACGTCTGGTACCCACCTTTTCTGTTATGTGATTAGTGAATCTTTTCGAATATAGGTAACTATTACCTTTTCGGCAGATTTTACAGACATTGCTTTAATGTTTCCATCATTGGTGGTGCAAAATCACAATACTTCCATTATTTCAGATATTTCAGGTATAACATTTGATCTGTGGTTACAAATCGACCACCAACTCAATTGTATTCTTCTTGAAACTACCCAAATACTCTTGAAAAGTTTGTATTCCAATTATTTTTAAATAATTGCTAGCAAATAATGTCTTTCGTGATTAATGCTTATACTTTTGGCCGTTTCATAAATCTTTAATTGGCTACCTTACAAAACTATATTAGGGGTTTTTAATGATTTCTGGTGTTGCTGCATTTAAGGCATCCACTGCGAGAGTAGTGTTTTAGGTTATCACAACCACGTTTAATTTCATTAATCCACTTGGATGCAATACAATGAAGAAGCATTTTTCGCTAAAGTATTTTTCATACCGGTATGTAGCTGCATTACCGACTAACCGTATTTAATGAAACATTTAATAAAGCAAGATATTACTTTTTTAAATGTATACAAATAACTACTTGACAGAATGACTTTATATTTTACAACTACTTATATAAGATTAAACAATTCCTTGCATTCATAATTCCAGAATTACTAATGCGAGCCATACTTCATTTCCTGAACTTTTAAAACGTTTCTTGTATTGCCTCTAAATCCGTTAAAGACATAACAAATTCTTTAGCTATTTAAGAAAAAATTCTTATGCATTATTTTGAAACAAGCATTTTCTGCATATAAATCGACAACTATGCTGTTTCCCTACTATTGTTTCAAACCTGCTACATTTAATTTCCATAAAATTAAAAAAAAAATAATATCAGTTCGTAGCGTCACTTCTGTCGATTCTTGTTCTCTCGCACCAAATTGTAACTGAAAAATCCCCCTCCCTTCTCTTTTTTCCTTTTAACTAATTATCAGTCGAGTAAATAGAGGAACGCAGCGATTGCTCATTTGCCTGATGTTTTGCAAATTAAAAATCCGTGTGTACACAAGTTCGCATGGCCGCCTTGAATCGTCGCCGTCTTGATTGCAAGGCAAATGAGTGAAATGAAGTCCGTTCCGGATGAAAAGGCAGAAACGGTAACTGGCTTAGTTTGAGCGGTTTGAGGAACATGACCGGGACTTGATCCTGGTAGACTGGGAAATGCAGATCACGTTCGACACGTTCCTGCAATTAAACTACGGTGTCACCCTACAACTTCACTGTGTTCTAGTGTATGCGCTTATATCGGACCTTTACGATCTACTATTCAGATCCTTGTGCCATCCCAGGGTTGGATTTAAACCTATTGCTGTTAATTTGGAAGTTTGAAGGGGGAATGCACGGCAGGTTTGATAATGCCATAAAATAATCTTCTGATATGAGGATGAGTTTCCTTGTTACCAGCTAACTCATCGCAACTGTAACTGCAATCTTGCATTAAAATAATATATCTCCCAATATAAGATAGCAAATAAAGTTAAATACTTAAAGCCACAATATTTGATTGCAGTATTTTATCAAAAGCTCCAAATAATGACGGTCAGAACATTTTACATCTGGTTTACTAAGGTGGAGAAGTATCTAACAATCTAAATAATTAACATCACATTTAAGACTGTCTATCGGTACAGTACAGTCGAAATACCATGTAGTGATGTTGAAGGATGCCAATATCAAATCACTATGCAATACAGGATGTTTCCAAATTTGCATGGCACTATTCTTTTATAAGATAAAGATATTTTTCTAAAAGTGCTATATCTATTAGTGGTCGTGGTTATTAGAAGTGATCGACGTATTAGCTGGAATGGACCCGTTCAATACCCAACACGATCATCCGATTTAACTCCTTTGAATTGTGGGATTGACTGATGACTTTGGTTCACACTAGGCCCACTGGCACAACAACTGAGGTATTTTACTGTGGAAACCGCAACCAACTATCAAGAATAATCCTGATACCATAAGATGTGCCAAGGAGGTGTGCATTCATTTAGTTTCATGCTGCATTCAATAGAAATGGGGGCCATTTCGAACATTTAAGACTTTCTATCGATACAGTACAGTCGAAATACCATGTAGTGATGTTTGTTACGCTATTTCGCTCATCGTTAGAATAAGGGGGGCGATGCCTGGGGAAAGTCATCTTGTGTGGGGAGTCTTGGTCATGCTGCCACGAAAGAGTGACATGCGCCGTATTTAACTGTTAAACTAAATTTTCCGTCGACGTGTCCTAAAATTTCACATTCCTAGTGATTCATAATCGCGGCTTTCTACCCAGATATAACGAATGCGGATTCTGTGAGTGCCGTTTTGGGGCTACTAATGTAAGGAACTCGTGGCTCGTTGGAGTTTTTTTATTGGGTTAGATTGTGTGATCTCGAAGCCCTAAGGCCTCATATTCTCCTGTGTGGAGGCTTTACATTGGGGATTACGTTACTACAGTAGCCGCGTACGTCGAAAGGTCCGACGTCAGAGATACAGCTACTATCTCGATATCCATTTCCAAATTCTGAAGTGAATGGTATCACTGACGTCAGTCTACATCTGTCGGTCGTTCCGGGCCCAAAATTTTCCATTTGATCGTGTAGCTTTGTCGGAGCGGATCCTCTCTTCTAACTGACGCTCCTGACTGGTTGTCTGCGTGCGGCGGGGAGCGACCTGGTGGGGGTTGTGCCCGGTTCAATCTACCTTGAATTTGAATAATGGTGAGAAGCTGCTACTGATATATGTAATTTGTGCAGTCCTGTTTATGATTGTCAATATTAAAAGCTATATACTGGTAGCATTCGCCCTTGCTATTGGTTTATAATATGGTATATGTCACAGTTCACTTCTACTACCATTACCGGTATCATCATTTAATATTGTGTTAACATTGTTATTTATGCTGTGTTGCATGTGGTAATTTGGTACTAAATTCGGGAACAGGAACAGTCTGGTCCCAACGAGAATTTGGTGGTCTGTTTCGTTGGGATTTTTTTATCTGCCTAGTAGTAGCGTGGACTACCTGGCGCCACGCACATCCCTCTTCGAGCGCCCACGACCTTCTCCACTAGTCAGCTGGCTGCTGCTACACCTGGGGATGTCCAGGCCCACAAATAGTGTTCGGCGATTTTAAACCGTAACATGTCGAAGGATGCCAATACCAAATCACCATGCAACACAGAATATCTAGCTGTATGTGTATGTAGATTGTAGATGAATATAGACTGAAAATCACTAAGGGGATCCTAAGCCGATCTGGCAATTCAAAATTAGAAGTAACTTTTTACATCGGCAAACCATTATATTAGCGAACTGCAGCTAAAGTAATAGACATACGTTTAATATAAGACAAAATAAGTTTCTTGCAAGCTTAAAATTCTTCTGCTTTAAAAAAAATGGGATGAAACACGACATTGGGGATGTTGGCATTATATTCTTCTTATAATGATAGTAGTTTGTAATAAACTGAAAAATTCACTAAATTAAATACCTACGTAACAATCATAAACGTATATTGATTTTCCGTATTTTTTACTTCTTCTTCTGGTGTCTTTTTCTCTACAAACGTTACCGATTGAAACGGATATTCTCATTTTATTCATACTTTTCTAAATAATCGGTTGCATAGCGGAGCACTACGGGCGCCGATCAATCAGTATTCCCAGTGTAGCACAATCAATACTCGGATGGGTGCACTATTATAGTGACATATGCAACCGGTCGTGCTTCGGACAGCACGTAAAGCCACCGGTCTCGGTTGTCAAACAAACATCTTTGACAATCGTAAAAACTGTAGTGGAACTTCCCTTCTCTGTTCAACGGGTTGTGTTAGCTTCTTGCCCGACATTCGAGCAGAGAAGGCTCAAAGAATTTACTGAATTGTAGGTAAATAACAGGTCATTGACCTATACACAGAGGAAGGAGCTTTTTTAAATAATTGCACAGATGTCATCGCAAACCACTGATGTAGGTTTTGCAGCCACGAGTTTCTTCTTCTTCCTGGCCCCTTTCTGCCAACGACTGTTCCCTGTATAATAAGTTGCAGTATTCGATACTTATTGTCCAACATAATATGTCCGAAGTATTTTATATTTCTTCTTTTCACTGTGTATCTTATTTTTTTCGTTTTCTCAATTTCTCTAAGTATTTCTTCTTTCGTTATACGTTCCCTCCATGAGATGCATAGATTTTATCGATATATCAAGTTTTAACACCTTGAATTTTTTTTATCAGGGTTTCTATCGTAGTCCACTCCTCAAAACGGTACAAAAAATCCTTTTTTTTGCCCCTACAGGAATTTCAGGCTGGCTGAAATACCTTTAAAATTTGCTTTTTTTTTTAACAAATTTTAGTTTTCCTTCGTCCTCCCTGCGTATTGCACAATGGCCCATACCCTGCTTCTTATCCCTGTTCCGATATTCACAAATGTGGCAACCTTATCTATACATCAAATGCGAACTGTCTTAATCACAGATTTACCTCCGATTTCTTTAGTTAGATCGATGCATAGAGCTTATAAATACCATATACAAAACAGTAAGAAGTATGTGTAAACATTCATTGGAAAACTGTTGACTGTAAGAGTGATTTTTGACAGACAGTTAAGGAAAATTTTACTACTATTATCTTTAAGTAGTATTCTTATCTATTACAGAGCTGACTTCGGTGATCTGGTGGATAGCAGGTTTGCCTACAGTTTCAACGGAGGCGGGTTCGAACCCGGTTGAGGTCGATGAGATTTCACTAGCGGGGAAAAATAGGTCGGAATAGAAGTAAAACTGTACATTCCGTGCTACCGATATGTGGATACCTTTAAAATTACTACTGGGGTTGCAACTGCCGCATATAAACAAAATTCATAGTTAGGGTGTAAAATAAGCCAATAATGACTATTGTGCATAGAGGTACTTGGAAAACTGTAACCTAGGTCTCGCCCATTCAAATTTAATAAATCTATTAAATAGTGGCAATTCGTACAATTATCTCATATACCATTCAGAAAAATTATATATAAAAAGCAAACCTTTACCTACAGGTTCTCTTACTCTATACAGCAAAATTATTTTAATGTCGCCTTCACTGGTACTTTATTGAGTAAAATACAGTGTACACCTTCCATGCTAAGTAAAAATTTGTATAAAAGTTATTTCTCGCACCACATGAAGGAAAATTGTATTAAAATCAATTGAGTCGGTAGTCTTAAAATACACTTGCAAAACCTAAAAATTAAAAATGTATACAGAAGTAGAACATTGTAACGGCTTTTCTATTACAACATAAAATTATTTATGTGGACCTAGCCTAGTTTTTACGTGTTTTTAAGAAACTGTCAAATAAAGAGTGCGGTGTAGCCTACGGGTTCAACTACGTGCTCTTTAAATAACCACTCTATTAACTGAAATTCAATCCAACATCAAGATGCCAGACCAGCCCTAAAACGAGAGTGCGATACTGTACCACTGCAAATCCCCGTAAAGAGCGGTTTACGTTGATAGCTTTTTCTACCTCAACAGGAAGCAAGCAGAAAATACGCTTCAATGTTTCAGTCCCAATAATCTGCTGTCGAAAGACACTTTAAGTTGCTGTAAGGCAAAGTAGTGTAGAATAGTTGCAATAGCGAATGATCTATAGAGCTTGTTCGCCCTAGCAAAATAGTTAAGAATAATATCGTTTTGTTTGCCTCGACTAACAGTTAATTGGAATGACTATAAATCATCCACAATTTTTATTTGAATTCTTCTCAAGTAAGTATTTTAGAAAACTTTTAAAAAATATTTAACATACAACTAATTTGGTGAGCAGTATATAATGTTGTCTTCACTGTTTAATAAATCGCAATTCCGGGTGTAATTAAATATATATATTGTGATGGATTCAGATTCGCTAGCTCGTTCGATGTCATTTATTTTTAAAGGATACTCGTTCATTTTATCTTGTCTTGGAATTCGGTTTCTTTTTGATTAATAATAAAGGGCAGACCATAACGCAGTTAACTTCTTGTTTGGTTGAAAACTCCGCCAAACTCTTATTTTCATGTAAACCTAGGACAAAAAGAATTTTTGTTAAATATTCTTATTTAGAAGATTATATATAAAGATACACGTATAGAAAGATGATCTAAATTGCCTAGAACTCTATTACAAGCTTAGCTCTGATATTTTATGAACCACGTAAGAATATGCATCATTATCGGAGCAATGTATGGAAATGTGTATTGGACTTTTGTGATGTATCAAGGGTGTTTTAGAGGTTAATTTTGGACGTGTATAAAGTGTTTATTAAATCAAAACTAGTTTGGAAAGTGGCGCCGATAAATTATGAACATTTTAAATTATTTATTTTTACCTGTCAAAATTATAATTGTAATTTGTATTTAGATCCATGTGTTCTCTGATAATTTTTACGTAATGTTGGCATCGTTGCTATAGATTTCTGTCTGTTGTTAGGGAGTCTTGTTGATAAAACAATGTTAATAAGAGCTTTTTTGTAATTAGTGTGAATACACGCATTTTTGTATTGTTCCTGAAATTTAAAATTTAATTTACTTCGTTGATCATAATAAATACGTCTGTTAAAGCTATAAACGTGTTTATTTAAATAAAGGGTGGTATAGTTTAACTTACTAAGGAAAATTTCGAAAAAGTTTAATCCAAGTGGAAGTTTTTGGGATTGGCAGTTGGACATCGGAGTTTTGGACGCTACTGCACACGCTTCCTGAATGTGTTTCAAGGTCAGCATCGGAACTACGAAAATATTCACATGAGGATGAAAAGATAGCTACTAAAAGGTAAATCATACATTACATACCTATGCAGGATATACGAGAGCATCAAAGCACAGAAGAAGACACCACCAGATAATATTTAACCTGTTTTAATTTGCTTATGAGTTTAAAAGGCACTTATAGGTTATTACGCAGAGCGGCTGACGAGTTAAACCACTTGAGTTTCACTGCGTAGTTAGGTTATACTTTTTATATGTCCATTTACTCATTGTATTCCAGAACGTTAAGAACCGACTATCTGTGACGTAGTTATCATGCTCGAGAGCTATACCGTGGTATATTTTGTTTAATTCTTTTGGAGGCAAGGTTGCAATTTGTCACCTGGCACTCAAATTTATTTTCAAAGTATCAAAAGATATAAATAATTAAATAATAAATATGATTGCTAGTTGCAAGGGAAAATAATTTATCTTTGTTTGATTTCAATTTTCTCCTTTATTATCCCGATTATATTATAACAAAATATTAGAGGCGAATTCTGCTCTTTCAGTTAATAATAAAAGTTCTGAGAAACATTGTCTGAAAACGATTCTACACAAAGTTATGGTCACTTGAAATTTTATAAATAATAAAGTGTGTAAATTTTTTATTTCTATTTCTCAATAGCTGCAGGTCATGTTTATTTGATAGAATAGTAAGCGACATTAGTATGAGTAGACCAGCAATTATATTTTTAAATTTTTCATTGAGCATGTTTACATTAACGCAGGAATGAGATACACGAGGGCAGCCTTTTAAGTTTTTACAAACGACCACTAGGTGGCGCTATTGAGATGTGTTATTACTATTTTCGTAAAATCTGACGTTTGTTATTGTGAAAACAGTGGCAGCTTAGAAATTGAGCGAGTAGTTTGTTTATAGTGAGCGTTTAAAAAAAGCAATTTAGTGAAAAAATGGAAATTTCACGTGAAGGTTTTCGTTGGATGATTTTTTACGATTTTGGTAAAGGCCTAACACAACCACAATGTATAGAACCGCTTCGTTCAACTTTTGGTAATGAAGCACCATCAGAAAAGACTGTTTACAATCGGTTTGCAGAATTTCGTCGTGGTCGTGCTTCCGTCAGCGATGAATTTCGTGAAGGCCGACGAAACTCGATTGTTATTCCAAAAAACATCGATGCTGTGCGCAACATGATTGAAAAAGGTCGGCGTGTGACTTACAGTGCGATAGAGGCATCCTTAGGCATATCGAAGACTGCCGTACATTCGATTTTGCATGAATATTTAGCTGTGAAAAACATCTGTTCCTGATGGATTCCGCATAATTTGACCGAAGCTCAAAAAAAGGCTCCTGTTAATTGGTGTAAGGAAATGCTAAAAATATTCGACCAAGGAACTGCAAAATGTGTATACAACATCCTTCTTCTTCGTCTTCTTCATAAGCCTTCTTCTACCCATTTTCAAGTATAGGCCTCTCTCATATTACGCCATTTGTGTCAGTCTTCTGCTGTTCTATAACATAACAACCCTGTCTGCTTTTTGATGTCATCTGCCCAACGTTGAAAGGGTCTGCCTCTGTTCCGATGTTCTCCCCAGGGTCGCCATTTGATGACTTTGGTGCACCATCCATCTTGCTTCCTTGCGGCGTGCCCCGCCCAATTCCATTTAAGTGTTATTCTTTGGATAATATCTTCCACCTTTGTCTTCTGTCTTATCCACACGTTAGTTTTATGATCCCTGAGGGATATATTTAATATTCGGCGCTCGATTGCACGGTGGTGTACACGTAGCTTATTTATGGTTTTCTTGGTGAAGGTCCAAGTCTCACATGCATATGTCGTCACTGGTAGTATGCATTCATTATAGATTTTTGTTTTTAAGTGCAATGGGATGTTCGCTGTCATGACATCTTTGACTTTCCCATACGCTGCCCAGGTTAGCTTTATTCTTCTTTCCGTTTCTGCTGTTTGATTTTCTCCTGTTAATGTCAATAATTGTCCCAGATATATGTACTTTTCCACTCTTTCTATAGTTTTATCCGCTACTATTACATCTTCTTGGTTATTTTTGTCGTTTGTGCAGACTTTGGTCTTGTCTATGTTCATTCCTAGCCCTATCTTTTCGGATTCTTTCTGGAGTTCGTTTAGCATTGTCTGCAATTCCTCCCGGCTTTGAGCTATTACTATGATATCGTCCGCAAAGCATAGGTGGTTCAATCTTTGTCCTTCTATTAGGATACCTTTTGTCTCCCATGTTAGGTTTTTTGAAGACGTTCTCTAGAGTGATTAGGAATAGTTTTGGGGATTTTACAACATCCTAACAGGTGACAAAACTTGGATATATTCGTATGAACCGGAAACTAAGCAACAATCCACTGTTTGAGTGTTCCAAAATGAACCGAATCCCACAAAAGTTGTTCGTTCACTAAGCATTTCCAAGAAAATGATCGCTTGTTTCTTCGGTTGTATTGGGCATGACGCAACCATTCCTGTAGAGGATCGAAGAACAGTTAACGTTGAATGGTATACAACAATTAGTTTGCCAGAAGTCATCAACGAAATCAGGAAAAACAGCCGAAAACGCCGCATTATTCTTCATCATGACAATGCCAGCTCTCACACAGCACATCAAACAATTATTTGAAGGAGTAAACCATTGAATTAATGTCTCATTGCTCATATTCACCTGATTTATCGCCGAAGGACTTCTTTGTGTTCCCGAATTCCAAAAAAAATGCGTAGACAGCGATTTTCATTACCTCAAGAAGCTGTTGAAGCCTTCAAAAACCATGTTTTTGAGATATCAACTTCAAAGTAGAAAAAATGTATCGAGAATTGGTTTGATCACATGTAAAAGTGTATAAATCTTAAAGGCGAATATTTTGAAAAGCAATAAAACAGCTTGTTCCATAATTATTTTTTTCTTGCCTAGTTTTTGTAAAAACTTAAAAGGCTGCTCTCGTAAGCATTTTACTTTATGGACGAGCGAATGGAAATTCGAATTAAGCTGCCTGATTCGACCGCGAAACGTATCTAGCACGGTATTGTCCAACTTGAGGTACTTTTGTGGCCATGCACCGTCCTTTTGGAGGGACGGAATTCTTTGTGTAATTTTCCACAGATTGTAGTGTTAACCTAACGGTCCGTAGTATTGCCGTAGTAGAAGATCTTCTTGGGATAATTGAGACTGAACATACTACTAGTAGGAGACGGATTGGTATTGATGTTTGTATTTACACATCCAACTGTTTGAAAAATTCTTCGTACGCGATTATTGTATCCATTTCATGTACAGGCATTCCAAAATCTGTTGGCGACTGATTTGAAGAGATTGCAGTTTTGTCGATAATCTTTAGAACAATGCAATGAACTCGATGTTCGTACTAATCTCCTTTTTAGTGAGCAAGCAAATTTTTCAAGAAATTCAGTAATAAATACTCACGATAAACATCACAGGACTGATTCTAATCCATAGGCAATAACACCTTCCAGAAAACAGCAAACATTTTCCTGTGATGTTTGGGTTGGCACTGTTGACAATTATTGAATTTGATATTTTTGTCCTAGACACTTAATTATTAAAACTATGCATTTTTTGGAAAAAGAAGCTAGTAGTAAGTCTCGGAAAGTCAACGTAGGTTCATTCCACACATGGGGGCGGGCCGCACTAAGGGTCAGTCGAATTCCGCACCGGAACACTCAGCCCCTCTTCAGCTAGTAACGGGAATGTAAGAATGGGAAAATCCAGGAAATATCGATAATGGAAATTCGTGGATGATATTGTCCCAGCATTTACCTAAATAACCCAGGAAAACCACGAAAAATCTGAGACAGGACTGACGACCTGGGGTTCGAACCCTAGACCTCCCGAATGAAAGGTAAATCATAATAAAACAGGAGTCTCATTAAAAACGCCCCGTAATTTTAATTCATGCACGTTGAAGCTGCTGCACATTTTAGTCTTCTTCCTCTCTCTTCCTCTTTATTGACGTTGGCGACCTTTATGGCGTATTCATGTCTGTGTTGTGGTTTGTGGAACAATGTTGCTCCATTTTGTTTGGTTCATTCTTTAATGTTTCTTAAGCAAGACTTTTTGTCTTATTGCGCGAGAATTGTTCAATACCAATTAGCCTAATCAATTGACAGGGCAGGACCGATTTCATTGCCACCCCCCTGCGTTAATTACAGTTCATGTGACTATTTCTTATAGGGACATTCAAACAATCTTGTTTACTAAACTCCAATTGAAAATGCACAAGTTTTCCGACATCCCATCTTGCATGGTTTTTAATTGATTAACAGTATTCCTAGTATTTTTCAGCGTGTTAGGTAATTATGGGTAAGACTATTTTCACCTAAGGCACTTGCTATAAATTACACTTTCTAATTTGTGTTAACAAATAATTAAAGCGCTAAATTTTGGTATTCGATGATATTTGAATTTCAAGTGAGCATAATTTTTATCATTAATTTGAAAAGTAGAATACGCATTTTTAGTTTGATCAAGTTACATAGGTACATCCTGTATGTTATAATCGTATAGATTGTTATGACTTATTAAATACCGGGTGATTCTAAACATGTGCGAAAACATAATTAATCACATATAGCGGATGCTATTCAACCCCTAAATCACCTAATAATGTTATTGTCCCCTTTTGATAAACTCTCTTACTTTAGAAAGCTAACAGTCCAGTCTTAATTTTCAGTCAAGAAAAATATGCAGTTGAATGTAAAAAGTGGATGAAATATGACCCAGAAGTGTTTAATTTCTAAATTAAATGCATGTATTTAAATTGTCACTTCTATTCGAAACTCGGTTAAATAAGTCCTTAAATATCAAATTTTCGATACAAATGGTAGAGTTTTTTTCTTGGAAAAAGGAAGCTGCAAAAAAAACTTAGACAACCATTTCTTTTTCAAGATGTATCCTAACTTACAAATCTTCAATCAAATTTGGACTTCTGCTTCAGATTTCGTCCAATTTTCACAGTCAACTGTATATTTTTCGCAACTAGAAATTAAGCTTGGACTTTTAGCTTTCCAAAACAACGAAGTTTATCAAACTCGGACAAGAAAGAAAACAGTAATTACATTTTAGTGAACTGATCTAAAAAACTTTGATGTCCCATATCTACGTAACGGTGTTGAATAAATAACAAGGTAATTTATGGGTTAAATAACTTCAGTTATACGAGGGCTACAGTTTTTCTCACATTTGTAGAATCGCCTTGTAGTATACGTAAGTCAATATTTTGCTAAATAATAAATTCTCCGGCATATAAATATGTTCAGAATTTAATAAATGTCATTTATGTACGTAAAATGTTTTTCCTACGAGCAGTCAGGCGTATAATTAAATTATGGAATATACAATAAGATGTTCGCTGTGCAATAAACGTTGAAATATATAAATAAGTTGATG
The DNA here is from genome assembly GCA_014611495.1 of Limonius californicus. Taxonomy (NCBI): domain Eukaryota; kingdom Metazoa; phylum Arthropoda; class Insecta; order Coleoptera; family Elateridae; genus Limonius; species Limonius californicus. The sequence goes on along the minus strand of JABXWE010103197.1, from coordinate 6,783 downwards.
AAATTGTAATTAAGAATCATCTTTTTGTTTAGGAAATGTTGAGATATGTAATTAAGTCTCTAGACACTAGTAATGGGCGTATCTCGAACGAAATCATTCGAAATATTCGTTTATGCATACAGGGTGGGCCAATGGAAACGAAACAGACTCGATTTTTCATATTTATTGTTATTTTTTATTTTTTCTTTGTTTTATATTTTATTTTGAGGGGGAAAGTTTTTGCATTTATTTTCAACTTTGTCACTTCAACCTCCCAGGGGTGGTGAGCTTGACCCCTAAATTTTTAAATGGAGGAGAGGGTCTAGTAATACATCATTTTGAAGAACATTAAATTCTCGTTTTAACGCTTCCCAGTTTTTCAAATTCAGATCAGCAGTTTACGAGAAAATGCCTTTTAAATATAGTAACCCGCCAAAAACCAATAATTCATGATTTTTCACTTTTATCTTAATTAACATCAGTAATGTTTTATTGATTAAGAAATTTATCTTAATTTTCACTTGATTCGAAATGTTGACCTCCAGCATCCATACAGTATAGGTTCTGTTGAAAACGGTTTCGGATGATTTGAATAACTTCTAGGGTAATTTGCATTCGTTGTTGATCCATTGACGCAAATCATTTAGGGATTCTGGCTGAGTACTACAAATTTTACTTTTTATGTGGCCCCACAGAAATAAGTCTAAAGGGCTTACATCTGGTGACCTCGCAGGCCACTCCACTGTTCCTCTTCGGCCAATCCATCTACCAGGGAATGTTTCGTCCAGATACTGACGAACAGCAACGGCATAGTGTGGAGGTGCTCCCCTTTTTTGAAACATCAACTCATTCACATTGTAGCGGTCATGTTGTTCCATAATTTCAGTTATTGCTGGATCAACATGATCTCGTATTAAATCAAAACACATTTTTCCTGTTAGAATTCCTACCAGATAAAAAGGACACATAACGCGATCGCCATAAATTCCAGCCCACACGTTTATTTTTGAGGAGTTTGAGTGTGAACTTATAAAATATGTGTGGGTTTTCATCGGCCCAATAGCGACAATTATGGCGATTAACAATCCCGTTCACAAAAAACGAACACTCATCCGCAAAACAAGAAGCAAATTTGGGATATTAATTATCCGTTCACTCATACCATCTCAAACTTCCAAACGTCTATCAAAGTCATCTTTGTTTAATTCTTGGACAAGGTGGATTTTATGGCCTTTTAAAATTCTTCGAATGCTAGCACGGGATATGCCAGCAATTGCTGTCAACTTACGGGTATCTAAAGTAGGATCGAGATGGACGTGACCCAAAAGTGCATAGCTTCATTTCCCACTATTCGATTTTCAGCTTTTACGATTCGCTTTCGATTTGCCACTGTTCCCGTCTCCCGAAATTTGGCTACTAGCTCAAGAAAGTTTCGATTAACATGCTTATTAGGATTTTGTTCATTAAATAACTCAGTTGTAATAATAGCAGATCGATCGTTTTCATAATAAAGTTCAATTATTAATATCCGTTCCGCAGTAAAATAAACTATGTTTTAACAAAAATAAACAACAACAACAACAAAGATCCAAACCACAACTCCAATTTTTGACTAAACTCGATGATGGTCACTACCAAAAAATACTAATCAATAATAAGTTTTTTCTACAACTACTGACAACAAAACATAACATTTTTTAATTGCCATGGGTACTCCGTGAACAGGTAGATAGGTAGATTTTTCGATTAGTTTTTTTTGCCTGATCCGAATTTGAAACACTAGGAAGCGTTAAAACGATAATTTAATGCCCTTTAAAATGATGCACCGCTCGACCCCTTTTCCAATTTAAAATTTTAGAGGTGAAACTCACCACCCCTGGAAGGTTGAAGTGACAAGGTTGAAAATAATCGCAAAAAGTTTACCCCTCAAAACAAAAATTGACAGGTCCCAGCGATTTTTTAGAAAATGACGGTAAATATGAAAAATCGGGTCTGTTTCCTTTTCATTGGCCCGCCCTGTATATCTCGAAATGCGAGTAATTCATTCGAATGATAAAAACTTCTCTGATTACTTTCGTTTTATTCTTAGGCTGGTAATCGAAATATCGTTTGAGTCGGTATATAATTTGAGTGGTATTGGAATAAATTTGTAATTCGAAAAGATACTAAAAGATAAAACACAAAATATCATATATGACTTGTTTTGTATGATGAGGTCGCATGTGTAACTGAGTTAGCAAAATAAGTTCTTATAATTTCGAGCCGGCAGGCTTAGTTATGGTTATTTATTTCTACTTTTCCATACTTAAATACAAAATTATTAATTTTTTAGATTGATTTTGGATTTGAGTGATTAATTCTCGATTATTAAAATCATCCGAATATTAAAGTCATTCGATTATGCCCATCACTAATTTAGAATGTTGTAGATATTTAATATATATTGCCATGATTTTTATATTAAAATAATGTAATTATTTTTAACTATTTGTTAAATGTTTTTATCATGCTTTAAACTACACTAAAATACCTTCGGAAGGACTGTTATATATTAAAAAGGATATTTATTGGTATTAAAATCCATTTTTTTAACCTGAAATATAGTCTAAATAGATTAATTATGTCATAAATTATAACAATTAATGTAAAATTATAGTTAAAACTATATTCATAAACCTGTTATATGTAAAAACTGTTATTGATACTTCGTACGTTGCTTCGTAATGTGGAATATGAACTCAAAGTGAAGTTTTACAGTGTATGGCCTTTTGAAATCCTGTTGTGTGACTAAATACTCGTTGTAGACGATGATGTGGGTCTTTTTGGACAGTACCAGAGCCCTAAAACTCAAAAGTTACAGTTATTTTAAGTTTTTCGATAATAAGTGTATAATTTTGATTTAGAAGGTTTTATATTAGCCAATTTTATTTAATATTATATCTAGGAAAGGTATTTAATAGGTTTCTTTGATGAATTATGTTGTTTATTTTATGATATTTGTGTTTGTATATAAATTTTGAAAATTATAGGTTAGATCTAGAATTTTGTTAATTATGTTGTGTATAATTCTTTTATAGGTTGTTAATGTGTTACAAAACTTGTGTTATAATCTGAGGACTGTGTTAATTGTGTTTTTGTAAGGTTTTCGAGTTAATTTTGCAAATTTAGCTTTAAAATGTTAAAATTATTGTCAGGAATTTGTTAATTTTGGGTACCAAAATGTAGATAAAAATTTATAGAAAACGATTATGAAGTTAGTTTTTCGATATATTTATTCATTAGGCTTATTTTAATTATTTAAATTTTATAATTATAATTTCTAGAATATTCCTTAGATTTTGTTTCAAATTCTGTATTCTCATTGGTTGATGTCAGCCATTATCTTGCAATGTTGTTGAAAAAATTGAAGGGTGTTCCTATTTGGCCATCGAACAAAGCGCATGTAATTTCAATTAGCGCTCTTTTTAATTTTATTGTAAAAATAGGCGTGACCTTGCTTAAATTAAGTTGGGTTATGTAACTTTGTTTACAAAAATTTAAACAGTTAGTAAATGTAAAGTGTAACCTGAATTTGTGTTTTAATTCAACTATAGTGCTTAATAATAAAAGAATTTACCAAATTAATTTTAATCGAAGTGTGTTTCTTTTGTGGAATTTTTCTGAAAAGAAAAGGGAATAAAATTAAAATCTTTTATTCACTTATTAAAAATAATAATCCTGTGGTATTAAAAAGAATTAAAGAACTTACCTTAACAAATTCGAACATTTAACTGAACAATTATAGTAACTCAGTGGTTTTTGTTTCGCAAACTGTCGAATTTGCGATCTTGATGCTGTCATAGTTAAATTCAAATGGATCTTATCTAGACAACGAGACCTTCAGGCTTCAAGCAGTATAAATGCAGCTGTTGCAGAATTCGCAAGAAATGGTGTCTATGTTACAGTCAAAGGGACTTGTTATTCAAGATAAGTTAAAATTTAATTCTGTATTTATATGATTATGTATTATATTTACTTCATAATTAACTATCTAACTAGTGAAGCCACGAAACAATTATCCTTGAGATTATAAGAGTCTATATAGATGCTATAACTAATAATCTATAGAATTTATGTTAATTAATTTGAATAAAAACTCAAATTTCGCGCCCAACTAAAAGTTATATTATAAATAATCAATTTACTTTGCATATTTATAATTATTATTGAAAATATAATACATGGCAATATATATGAATGTATAATCAAATAACCAGATTCGTAATAAATGTTTTTATCATGTAATAAATTTTGAAATATGTAACAAAGTTGTGATGTATTTAATAAATGACTGTGGAATTTAATATTTATTAAAATAAATAATAAAATGGCCTGATGTATAGAGAAAGATACTGTTATTTAAAAAATAATCTATACACACTAGCATAATAATTGCTTTCGTTATTTATTAATAAATTGATCTGTAAAATTCAGTAATGATGTGTTAAATAAATGCTATTGCTCTTGAAGCAATGTCCTGATATACTGGGTGTAACTCAAATGCCCAAACAAGGTACTCGTACAACCCAACGAACGTTTTATCTAAACAAAATCCTATTTTTTAATACTAAATGGGATGTACCTTGTAAACTAAGCGTTTGTGGACTAATGTTTATATACGCCTTTTTTATTGCCTTGTTATCTTGAATATATGCTGCAAATTTAATCCACATAGTAGCATAGTACGAATAAATTTCCAAGGAAACTCTATTTTCATTATAACTGAGTTTTATAGAAGACGGGGGGGGTTTACCGACTTTCAACAAGAGTACCTTGTTTGGGTATTTTTGCATTCTTAATAATGTTATTTGCCAAAGTAATAAAAACAGATTAACGTTAAAGATATTGTAGAAAGAGTACCTGATCCTCCCACTTAAGGCGCCTCTGGTGCACTTATTAAAACTAAACTAGGCTCTAATCTGCAACCTTGATGAGTATAGTATGCACATAAAATTTCATAACATTGGTGTAACTATTACCATAATTATATGCCGAAAAGTGATCTGACAAGTCTTATTTTAGAAGGCTGTAACTCCGTAGCAAAGCATTTTCGGACACATATTTATTTGAACTTTTTCCTTGTTTTGGTGTGGAGAACTTGTTTCCAAAGTTTGGGCAATCATTTTAGTTACACCCCGTAATAATTAAATGTAATAAACGTGTGGGGTTGCCAGTCCCCCATCGGGCGCCTCCCCAGGTGGAGGATAGGGGAACGCTTGCCAGATATGGTGGGCACCGGGGAAATAAAATACCCGGGGCGGACCAAAACTGACAGCAGCGTCTGACCCAAAATGGGCGGCTGTGAACAGCGTCTGATCCATAGTGGACGGCTGAATCTTAGGTCCTCCAGGAGGGGGTTGTGGCGTTAGGCTTAAGCAACCTAACACACGGAAAAGAAAAGAAGGCAAAGAGAAATCAAATGCAGAATGAAAAATCAAAGGAAAATTCCCCGGGTGGTAATACACACCTCGCAAAGAGGGAGCCCCATTGGATACGAGAGGGGGGGGGGCAATTCTGCTACGAGGTCTCAGAACCTAACAGTTAAAAATCTCAACCACAAAGAAGAACGGATAAAGGAGAAAGGGAGGAGAAAAATAACCATAGGGACTTGGAATATTCAGGGATGGAGAAGCAAAGATAACGAAGTTATACAAGAATTTAAAAAGATAAATCTCGACATTTTAGTTATCAATGAAACAAATAAAAAGGGAAATGGGATAGAGAACATAGATGGAATAATACACTGCTGGAGTGGAATAAATAAAGAGCAGAGGGCTAAAGCAGGCGTAGGAATCTTAATGACGAGCAAATATAGAAGCGCAATAGAGACCTGGAAACCCATAAATGAAAGGATAATAAAAATGGAAATGAAAATATATGGTAGATCGATAGTGATCCTGGGAACATATGAATAACACAGGGAGAGAATAACAGAACTATGCGAACTATATGGGCTCAGAATTATAAATGGATTCTACCAACACAAAGACATACAAAGTATATCTGGACCCAAGAGACAAGGAGATTAAAATCAATTGTAGACTATATTTTTTTTTGTCCCCTGGGTCCGTCTACCCTTGGTTCCGGAGACAGTTCAGCCAATAAGGCTTATTGTGTACCCCCTGGTATTCGCTCACACCCAGTCCGTGATCTTACTTCCCTGTACCAAGGCGTACAGGCCACTCACGGGGTGCGTATCAAAGTCCTTCGGTTCCATGTATGGTTGCCCGAATATGCGTTGTCTTTTTCCAGCCAGCGCATTACAGCTGCATAGGATGTGCATTGCGGTTTCTGGTGCCTCACTGCAGAGTCTGCATGTGGGGTCACCATCGAATTTCTTGATCCTGATCAGGTGATCCTTAACAGTCATGTGCCCTGTTAGGAGGCCCATAAGGATTTTTAGCTGCATCCTGCTTAGCTTAAGCAGTTCTATTGCTTTATGCCTGCAAGGTCCTTTAATGAATGCCTTACTATGGGTTAACCCTAGTCTGTCTAGCCAGTAGGTTTTGTGTTGGCTGCAAATCCAGTCGCTGAGTACGCTACGGATTGCATATCTTGATACTCCCAGTGCAGGTTCAGGCCCGTAAAACGGCCCTGCAGAGCCCTGCCTTGCGAGTTCGTCCGCTTTTTCATTTCCTACGATCCCACAGTGGCCCGGCACCCAGAGCAGCCTCACGGTGTTCTGTCCTGCCAGGTCGTTGAGTACTTCGTAGCATTCCCAGACCAGTCTGGATGAGGCGTTGGAGCTTGATAGTGCTTTTAGGG
>JABXWE010103194.1:0-22255 GCA_014611495.1 Limonius californicus | reverse complement strand
TACAAGATTTTTCTGCTGTCAAACAACAAATGAGTGTATTTCAACAAGAAGTGGACAAGAAAATTAGAGTAGGAAGTTTTAATACTACTGGGAATACTATGATAATTGCAGGAAATAATGAACAAGGTTTACCAAAATTTATGCCTAATAAAGGGTATTTTCCTAAAACTTTCATAAATGATTTAGAAAATTATTTAAATGGAATTAAAACACAAATGGGTGTATGTTACGACAATATTATTGAAATTAATACAATTAAATCTTCAATGAAAGGGGATGCAGAATTATGGTTTAATACTATAAGGAACCAATGTGAGACTTTTGAACAATTTAAAGAAAAATTTTTAAAATTTTATTGGGGCCCAGACAAACAGGCACAATTAAGATGTGAGTTATTTGGAGGAAGATACAGTATTAATATGGCAATCACAAGAGAAAATTATGCAATTAACAAATTACATGCTTTTCAACAATTAGAAGAGTTAAATGATAACATCACTGTAATTAGACAATTAGCACAACATTTTGGTGGTGATATTTACAGGAAAGTAATAATTGATAATGTAACTGACTTTGATAGATTCGTGGGAATTTTACGAGGATATGATTTCTTTATAAAGCCGCCTCCGGAACCTCCTCCTAATTTAATAAAAATGTAAGGTTAATTAAGAAGACCTGCCAAGATATAGAAATTGAATGAAGAAACAGGCAAAGAAAATGGATTAAGATTATAAAGGAGGAAATAAATTTTTAGAATGGATATGAAGAAATACAATTACTAGAAGAATAATGGAGATAATAATCAAAATGACAACAATACTAACTATAATTATAATAAAATCTTATAATAATAATAATTCGAACAATAATCAATAATATAATAATTAATTTAACTATAATTAATAATATAATGATAATTTTAACTATAATCAACAATACGATGATAATAATAATAATTAAATTTAAAGAAGAATCAACAATGGAATGATAAACTTAACCAGAATCAACAATTAAATAATGGAAGCAATAATAAATAGATTAATAAATAAAATAATGATAATTTAATCCCTGAGAAGTTATAGATTTTCCCAACATTGGAATGTAAGCTGAAAATTTGAAAAATAATATTATTATAAAATTTTTTACTCTTTATTAAAATTGAATTGGATACAATAGTGGTGGATACTTTAATGGATACATTAGCTGAGTTTTTTTTTAAGAAATGAGAAGATAATCAAGAATAATTTGGAGATGATCAAGAGGTTCATTAAGAAAAATAATAAAGCATAGATTTGAGGACAGTAAATGAGAAGAAGAGAAATATGATGCAGATATGAAATATTATATGGTTTTGCCCTAAAAACTTGGGTAAATAGTAAGTAGTGGTCGATTTTATGAATGGTTTTAAATATTTTGAATTGATATGATATGATATGGTAATTATTCTATATGAAATGATATTATTATATATAAAATTGTAAGAATACCGAAAGAGGGTTCTACAAATAATTGGAGTTATTGATGGAGTTATATGGATGTTAAGGTGAATTTATTGATATTAAACCAGAATTAAAAGAAGTTGTTATAAGCGAAAAATGCCCATGATTGAATGAAAGATATTTAATTATTCTACGGATTATAAATCAGAATTTTATGAACTGTCAAGAAGATATGTTGAAGGTGAAAGCTGATAAGTCTTTAAGTTATGAAAGTTATCCAGTTATGTATGAGAAGAAAGAAGAAAAAATTAAAGTGGAAACCAATTTTATGTTAAAGAAGAAATTTATTGAGTAAGCAATGAAGATAAATATTTTATACAAGCAAGAGGGGATAAATTTTGAATTGAAATATTAAAAATTTAGTAAGTTCCTGAGATGGATGAAAAGAAATTTAAAAATTAATCTAATTAAAGATGTTAGTAGAGGGGAAATGATCAGACAAGAGAAAGAATTTAAATGCTAAATTATTACTACCATATGAAGGTCCTTATCTTGTAAATAGAAAATTTGGTGATAGCTATGAGCTTAAAAATTGTAAAAATAATAAAATTAGGGGTCGTTTCAATATACAATTGTTATATCCTTATGTTAGAAGATGTTAAGATTAATTTGATCATTTTAAAATCACTAATTAGATTATTGATTTTAAAACGTGTAGTAGAGGGGAAATGTCATGATATTTATGTTAAATCAATATAATTATAGTTAAAAATTTGTTAAAAGATTTGTAAAATTGTCAGGATCATTAATATGATATTTGTTTATTGAAAATTTAATTTATAGCTGTGTAATTAGTTATTTTAATTTATTATTAATCAGCTGATTATTAATTTAATTAGTGAATTTGATTTGATTGGTCCATAATTTTGAAAAATGCGCTGGAGTTCAAAATTAGACGAGTTTTTGGTAGTTAGTTGGTTTTAAGTGTTCTTCGAGGAAACACGTTTCAAGTGCAAGCTCTAATTTCAAATTTTAAATACCTTAAGAGCTATTTTCCAAAATTATGGGCAGGGCCTAATTTGGTGTTTACATCCATTTTGAAGGTTATGTAATCTATAAAAATTAAAAATAATTAATATAATGTGAAGTGTTTAATCGTGTGTATAATAAAAATTTAATTAATTTTCAAGATTAATCTGGTTTAATTATTATTAAAAAAGTAATTTAAACTTACCTGGAATAAATTAATCTACAGTGTTTTTCATTCCAAATTATGGAACAAATTAAGGATGGAATCCTAAATAACATAAAAGTGTTATTTATATTACATTAAAAGAGAGAATTTACTTACCATCTCTTTAATAATCAATAAATTTCACGATAACTGTAACAGTGAGCAATATTGCGGAGAACGAGGTCATGCTGAATCAGGATGCTGTCATATATTATTTGGCGGTAAAATGCTGAGATCGCATATTTCAACGACGCAGATATACATAGTGCTACATCAGTAAGAATATACATCAGGAGTCAACAGTTAAAGGAAATTTCAGATAAGTTTAATTAAAATTTATTGTATAAATGTTGATTTTATTAGTGTATTTCATAACTATCAAATTTAGGTGAAGCCACGATTTTTTTTTAAATAAAAATAACCCTGAGAATATAATTTATGTGTATGCTATTATGTTTAATTCTTTTTATTGGCGTAACCAACATTATTAACAATTTATTTAAGCTAGCCGAGGTATTATAAATTAAAATTTAAATTTTATTTGAATATAATTAAATTATAATTATCATTAAAAATAAAATACATAGCATCTTTTTGTCGCCAAGCAACGTGGGGCTTAGATAGTTTATAGTTATAAACAATAGTTACTTTTGATAATTATTTATTGTAAAAGGGCTGATTGTGTGTACAATAATTGATGAAAATTTAATGAGAGGAAGTAAATGAAAAGTTATTGGGATAATAGTGATTTGGAAGGCAGAAAGAAAGAAGAAGATAAAGAATCAATGAGTAAAATAAGTAAAAGTAAGAAAAAGAGTAAGATGGAAGAAGAAAGGAGTGAGACAGAAGACATGGACTTGACGGGAGAACAGATAGAAGCAAGTGTATCTGGTGTGAGTGTGGAAAGTGAAGAAAAAGGAACAAAGATGGATCCGATGATGGAACTTTTATTAGAAATGAGGAAGGAGAGTAAAGAAAGAGATGAAAGGTATAGAAAAATGATAGATAGTTTCTTTAAGAAGACAGATCAAACCGGGGAAATAATTAAAGATACAAATAAAGTAAATAAACAGGAAATTCAGGACAGTGACAATACAGTAGTTAAAAATTTTAATATAGATTTAGATAATGGAAAAATTGATGAAAATGAAAATGAAACTGAAATAATAATTATGGATACAGAATTAAAACAAGATATTAAAATTTATGAAGACAATGTAATAGAATCAGATGAAAAAATTGCAGAAAAATATGATAATGAAGTGGAAAATGGTATAAATGTAAATGAAATTGAAGTGAATAAGAATATGGAAATTCTGGACAAGAATATAAAACAAGATGTTAAATTAAATGATGATAAGAATGAAATTGATAATAAAATTCAATTAAATAATAATAAATTGCAAATGAAATATAATTATATTAATCAAGGAAGTAAAAGTGATGGAAATACTGTATGTTGTACTCATAATCATAAAAATAAAAATAATAATTATGACCAAACGAAAAATTATATAAATTTAATAAAAGAAAAATTTAGATGGAAAGAAGAATTTATACATAATAGTAAAGAAGAAATGAAGTTTCATAACAATTTTATGTTTAAGAAGAAAAAATTTATTAAGTTGGATAGGAAGATGAAAATTTTGAATAAACATAAGGGGATGTTTTCGTATGGGAAAACAAGAATGCCTTCGAAGACTAGAAAGTTTCCGAAGCCGCCTCCTGAACCTCCACCTAATTTAATTAAAATGAAAGGTTAATTAAGAAGACCTGCCAAGATATAGAAATTGAATGAAGAAACAGGCAAAGAAAATGGATCAAGATTATAAAGGAGGAAATAATTCTAGAATGGTGAAGAATAAAAACAATTAATAGAAGAATAATGGAGATAATAATCAGATGACAACAATAATAACAATAATTATAATAAAATCTTATAAAAATAATAATAATTTGACTATATTCAATAATATAATAATAAATTTAACAATAATTAATTACATAATAATAATATTAACTATAATCAACAATATGATGATAAAAATAATAATTAAAGCTAAAGAAGAATCAACAATGGAATCATAAACTTAACCAGAATCAACAATTAAATAATGGAAGCTATAATAATTAGATTAATAAATAAAATAATGATAATTTAATCCCTGAGAAGTTATAGATTTTCCCAACATTGGAATGGAAGCTGAAAATTAAAAAAATAATATTATTATAAAAATTTTTTACCCTTTATTAAAATTGAATTGGATACAATAATGGTGGATACTTTAATGGATACATTAGCTAAGTTTGTTAAGAAATGAGAAGATACAGAAGAATAATTTGGAGATGATCAAGAGGTTCATTAAGAAAATAATAAAGCATAGATTTGAGGACAGTAAATGAGAAGAAGAGAAATATGATGCAGATATGATGATATTATAATTTGAAATTGGGTAAAATAGTAAGTGATGGTCGAATTTATGAATGGTTTTAAATATTTTAAATTGATATGATATGATATGGTAATTATTCTATATGAAATGATATTATTATATATAAAATTGTAAGAATACCGAAAGAGGGTTCTACAAATAATTGGAGTTATTGATGGAGTTATATGGATGTTAAGGTGGATTTATTGATATTAAACCAGAATTAAAAGAAGTTATTATAAGCGAAAAATGCCCATGATTGAATGAAAGATATTTAATTATTCTACGGATTATAAATCAGAATTTTATGAACTGTCAAGAAGATATGTTGAAGGTGAAAGCTGATAAGTCTTTGAATTGTGGAAGTTATCCAGTTATGTATGAGAAGAAAGAAGAAAAAATTAAAGTGGAAATCAATTATATGTTGAAGAATAAATTTATTGAGCAAGCAAAGAAGATAAATATTTTATACAAACAAGAGGGAATAAATTTTGAATTGAAATATTAAGAATTTAGCAAGTTCCTGAGATGGATAATAAGAAATTTAAAAATTAATCTAATTAAAGATGTTAGTAGAGGGGAAATGATCAGATAAGAGAAAGAATTTAAATGCTAAATTATTACTACCATATGAAGGTCCTTATCTTGTAAATAGAAAATTTGGTGATAGCTATGAGCTTAAAAATTGTAAAAATAATAAAATTAGGGGTCGTTTCAATATACAATTGTTATATCCTTATGTTAGAAGATGTTAAGATTAATTTGATCATTTTAAAATCACTAATTAGATTATTGATTTTAAAACGTGTAGTAGAGGGGAAATGTCATGATATTTATGTTAAATCAATATAATTATAGTTAAAAATTTGTTAAATGTTAGTATAATAACTTAAACTATGTTAGTCTTATAAAATAACTATGACTATATGAGATTTTTGGCTTCGTAATGATGTACAGATATTAAAAAGGATATTATTTTCATGATAGGAGGTTGATTGTGCCTGAAATTAATAATAATTAGTTTGTTTATAATATAAAGATAGATGTTTATAAGATTATATTGACGAATTATGGTAAATGTATACTTAATAGGACAATAATGTATCTGGTGTTGTTCGGAACTGATTCGTTCTGGCTTAATAAGTATTTAAAGTGATTTTGGTGACAAGACTATCATTTGTGAGACTAGTGATGACATCGTGGTGTGATGCAGGAAGTTATTTTAGTTGTTTTATGGGTGTAAAGGAGCCCTGAAACTCAAAATATGTTATTATGAAGAATTTATATGTGTGACGATGACAATTACCACATTTATTTATGTTTTAATGTTGATAATATGGTTATATTTATTTTATATGGTGTATATGGAGATGTATTGAAGAGATTATTATGGTTTATTTAAAATTGTTTTATATTTATTGATGAAAATGATATAGTAATTTTATTTTGAAGGTTAAATTTCGTTAATTGAAGATTTTTCTATGTTTTATGTATATAAAAGGTGTTTAATTTAATTCTTCATGTTTATTATTAATTATCATTAATGTTTATAACAATTTTGTTGTGTTTTAAGGAAAATTTAGGTACAATTCAAAATTTTAACATGTGTAAATTTTTTTATTTTTAATTTGACCGTGTTTGGTGTTAAAAGATTTGTAAAATTGTCAGGATCATTAATATGATATTTGTTTATTGAAAATTTAATTTATAGCTGTGTAATTAGTTATTTTAATTTATTATTAATCAGCTGATTATTAATTTAATTAGTGAATTTGATTTGATTGGTCCATCATTTTGAAAAATGCGCTGGAGTTCAAAATTAGACGAGTTTTTGGTAGTTAGTTGGTTTTAAGTGTTCTTCGAGGAAACACGTTTCAAGTGCAAGCTCTAATTTCAAATTTTAAATACCTTAAGAGCTATTTTCCAAAATTATGGGCAGGGCCTAATTTGGTGTTTACATCCATTTTGAAGGTTATGTAATCTATAAAAATTAAAAATAATTAATATAATGTGAAGTGTTTAATCGTGTGTATAATAAAAATTTAATTAATTTTCAAGATTAATCTGGTTTAATTATTATTAAAAAAGTAATTTAAACTTACCTGGAATAAATAAATCTACAGTGTTTTTCATTCCAAATTATGGAACAATTAAGGATGGAATCTTAAATAACATCAAAGTGTTATTTATATTACATTAAAAGAGAGAATTTACTTACCATCTCTTTAATAATCAATAAATTTCACGATAACTGTAACAGTGAGCAATATTGCGGAGAACGAGGTCATGCTGAATCAGGATGCTGTCATATATTATTTGGCGGTAAAATGCTGAGATCGCATATTTCAACGACGCAGATATACATAGTGCTACATCAGTAAGAATATACATCAGGAGTCAACAGTTAAAGGAAATTTCAGATAAGTTTAATTAAAATTTATTGTATAAATGTTGATTTTATTAGTGTATTTCATAACTATCAAATTTAGGTGAAGCCACGATTTTTTTTTAAATAAAAATAACCCTGAGAATATAATTTATGTGTATGCTATTATGTTTAATTCATTTTATTGGCGTAACCAACATTATTAACAATTTATTTAAGCTAGCCGAGGTATTATAAATTAAAATTTAAATTTTATTTGAATATAATTAAATTATAATTATCATTAAAAATAAAATACATAGCAATATATTTTTTTATATAATAAGTACTCTAAAAGAATCCGAAACCAACCTGGAAATTTAAAAGTAGTACAGTCATTTTCGTAGACAATCTGTGATATTTCCATCTTCATCTTACAGAAAATGCAGGCGATTGAGCATGTATTTCTATTAGAGAAATAGCTCAGCTAAGTTCTGATATCTTGGTCACTGCTTATAACAACTAAAATAGGTTGTAAAGTATTATATTGTACTGCTTTTAAGCAAATTAGATGAATCTTCGCACTCGAGTTTGTCCGTAGGATGGTAGTTTGTAATAATGTAAACATTCTGTAAATTAAGTCCAAGTATATTACAAACGTGTGGCGGTAGCACAGTTGGCACAGCGCTTGCTTTCTGACCAAAACGCCGATCCTGGTTTGGGTTCGAAGCCCCATCATTACTAAGTAGCGTATAGAAACTTTGTTTTTCATTTCTTTGGCAATATTTTTATCATAAGTTGATATACATTTTCTCATCATATTCCACTTTATTACACAAATTATGACAAATGTGTAGATGAATCATTAAAAAATAAAAATGAAGTTTTGATATATCAACACTATGGAGCAGTTAGACAATCACGCACACTCCTACTGGTTTTAAAAGTAAATAGAATACTTCATGTAAGTATTTTACGCATGCGCAGATCTTTGAAATTTACAGGAAAGCCTGTACGGTACGACGTTATTTTTTGCAAAAAATTTACTTGAAAATATTTAGCAGCGTTGAATAGACAAAATTCATAAGTAAATTTTGTGCTAAATTTGCATGTACATTTTTAAGAACGTGTTGTAAATTTGGAAGTAAAACTGCGTAAAAATGGCGCACAAGTGGCTAAATGCAACGGAAAATACAGCGCATGACTGTTGCACAGTATAACCAAGGAGGAGACGAAGTTAATAGATGGCGCCAAATAAAAAAATTCAGTGAATGGGGTTGAAAGATTATGTTAAGAATGTGCCTCGTTTATTGTTCTCTGGTGGTCACGTGAGCATTCCGGAAATGTTATGTAATATCAAATACGTGTACGGATTTACGATAATAACCAAACAAAATAACAAAAATACAGGATAACCTCAAAAGGAGATGAAAAATAAGCATATCCACAAGATTGACAAAATACCAGTGATACAAACCTAAACCATAATGGCAAAAAATCACTAAAATGTTTATCAAACGCAAGCGAACGTGTTGAATTTAGCATTAAAATTGTCACAGTTTGCAAACAGGAAATTGTAAAATTTGCCAAATTTTCTGGAATGTTAAGCAGTACATTTATTTGCAAATTTACAAGGTAATTTTGAATTAAATTTAACGTCGTGTCATACGGGCTTAACATACAAAGATAACGTATTATTTGCGTATGTTAAGTTGAATCATATTTAGGAAACGAAAACTGCCTTGTGAGCGCTTCATTTAATATTAATTGTTCCATCATTGCAAAATTTAAACATCTTAAATCATTGTTGAATTCAAAATTTCAGGAACCTCCATATACCCAACAATATCAGAACGCTGGAGTCCTTTATGGACGATTTCCAATTTCAGAAAAGAGATAATAAAAAAGTTCTCACAATCTATCTCCAGCAAACTTATAGTAGTAATCTAGATTTATAACCGATTCCGTGTACAGTATTTCTAAAAACATATTGACCCTCATAAATAACGAGGTTAACTAGTTATTTTCCACATCGTTTACTGAACCAGTTAGTATTAAATGTGCTTGAAAATATTGCATTAAAAAATACACCCTAATATTTCTTTGTCTTTCTTTTTGAGGTATACTACTAGTATTATTAATTAAAATAATTGAGAAAGTTTCATAAGTACAGTTGCCTCTAGTTGCCTGCAATAACGGAAATTATTTAATCATTGTAATTGCAAGGTATTAGTAAACTTTGTGCTACATCATAATGTTCTATTAACTATTTTTATTTTTACAGTTGCAATGACATTGTATTGCTACTTTTCAGAGAGCAAGCTGAAACTCAATAAAATGTGTACAACATAAACACAAAATCAGTTTTCTAAGTGTGTGGAGTGGCGTAACTTGCCTAACATGATATCCAAACATCCTCTCGGGAGTTTTCGTTTGGGATACGACATCACAAACTTCTTAGCAGATATACGCGATTCTCGATAATATCCCCAGAGGAAACTGATAGGCCGAAATAATGAATAATATACGGGAGTATCCTTTTCCTTTCCTGCAATAATTATCTTTTATGTAACACGAAAACGGATTATCTGTATAGTATAACATTGGATGTTGTTAACTGAAGCAATTTAATATAAAAATATAATGACAAAGTTACGAAGTAAGTTATTTTCGTAATTGAGGTATATTTCTGCCTGATCAATGATTAGGAAAGCAAGCCGCTGATATTGGAAATACCGGTTAGGTAATTTGACTAATTAAATAATACAATCTGCATGCTGCAATTATTCGGATGAAAGCAGGTGTTGTTTGAACTAGTCAGTATTGTTTGGCTTAATCTAGGAGTAATTACGTACATACTAAAGTTCTGATTAATCTGGCAAGATCTAATGTCGCGATGACATCTAACGTCGTACATACACACACACACATGCTAGTCAACCGTCCTTTAATTTATGTGGAATTAGCTATCTCAGCAATTACATTAATTGCGTGACTATATACGGTATAATAACACTATAATTAAATATTTATTAGCAGAAATTACAAGGAAAACCTATTTTATGTTCTCCTGTAGAATATAATATCTAAACGAATAATAATAAAATCATACGAACAACATTGTATAGGTGGTGCGGTGAATTTAAATGTGACAGAGAAAGTTTCGAAAAAATATTAGCATTCAAACCGTTCTGACGATCTAGCTGCTAGCAGAAAAGGGATTTCCGTACCAGGTCAGCCACAACATCCTAGACTATGAATCGTATATGAAAACCAATTCTAAACATGCCCACGCTTAAACAAAAGCTGATTCCCAGAAATCCACAAATTGTTTTTCTAAGAATAGATGAGTCCTAGTTCCACCTTTATGCTTCAGAAAATAAGAAGCAGAACAATGAATAGAAAGATTCTGATTCTCCAACATCGCGCAAATTAAAAATTCTGGTCTCTGCTAGGAAGAGCACGATGGTAATTCTCTTGGGTGGAAATAGAATTAAGCTCCTTGATTGCAATCAACTATTACAAGACAGCATTATGTAAATTTAAGGGCTGGGGTGACTCAGTGGTAAGACAGCCAGGCTTTGGATGTAGTAGTCCGAACGTTTCCCGGTTCGAATCACTCCAGGGGTGATAAACAAAAACATCCACACACGATTTCGCACCAACACGGTTACCCGCAGAGTCGGGCCCTGTTGTGCATAGCACAAACTAGCTTAGCTTTGCCTCACACCGCTTCGATATTCCGCAAGTGGTACAAAAGAGAACCACGACTATGATGATGATGATTATGTAAATTTAGTTGGTGAATGGGAAAACTGGCTTGCAGTGTTTTTCCCTTCATCACGATGATGCTCCGATTCATAGATCTCTTGTTGCGAGTGTTGCAAATCATATTGTGGAATCCAAATTTTCAACTACCCCCTTGTTGGTTAATATTCGCTTAAAAAATCAATCAGTAAAATTACTGCTTGAGTAGATAGGTTGGGGAACGGTTTCTTCATCGTTATGTTGCCATACATACAACATGCGTTCACTACTTCGACCCAGAATCTAGTCAAGAAAACAGAATCTACAATTCTCCTCCTCATAAAGTTGGGGAAATGTTTTGGCAAAAATCTTTTAAAACACACAAAGAATTTTAATGAAGCAGGTGCGCTGGGCAATATGAATGAATAATAATCCACCTACCTTCGGAACTGCATCAAAAGAAAAAGAAGATGTCTCATGAAATACACTTTTATCCAGACAATGTTCCAATACACAAATCACCCTTTCCTTTAATACAACTTACACTGCTGAATGTGAATGTACAAAACATCTAGGAGTAATGAAACTGAAATATGTAAAGGTACAGAATTTTTTTAACCAAGTTGTAGAGTTTTTCAAAGTAGTGATACACCTGTAGATCACAGGAAGAAAAGTGCGAAAGTGATTATGCCACAAGCGACACTAAATACTGAACTTACAACAAGTAGAAAGATATGTCTAACACATTTTCGAGAAAAAAAAATGTTCATAGAATTTACGATGTTGGTTTGTTTTGTAGTAGTTCTAGGCAATGGTCGTGCATGATAACAATTACAGATTGAATAGTGTCGTGTAGCAGAACATTTCCTTCCTCAATTCCATTATTCTTCTTCAGAAGAGTGCGCCCCAAGTGTTTATTTAAAATAACAAGAGACCAACAACCGTTATGAATGGGACAACCGGGTAGACCATCCAAGAGATAGAAGTAAAACTGGATATCAATTGGATATCCTTCTCAAGGAAAACTTCACAACTTAAAATCCCCGACTAACATAAAAAGAAGAAGTATAATCGCATTACTTAAACCATCTAAAATTTTTATAGTAGTAGTAGATCGTTGGGCTTATCCAGCATACATTTTATTAAATTAATTGAACTTGACGGGTGCGTCTCCCGCTTAATATGAAAAGTTCGCTTAAAAATACTAATCAGTTACGTGGAGATGTAAGTTGTCTTCTTTGAAAGTATGCGTAACTGCTAACTAATAACGCAAGTATTTATTATTTTTTCGGTGAGGAGCCGATTCTAGTGATTAGTTTTCGACAGAAGTTGTTATAGTACATTGCCTTCTAATAATACAACCACATGCTGTATGTATACTGTCTTATTTCAATCTAAGATTGCATTGATCCGATACATACTTACATCCGCCGTCCGCAGTGGACGTGTTTAGATCGTGATTTGGGTTACAACAAAATTGAGATAGGTAGAATATACGAACATCTAAAGATATGCGTAAACGAGGCAGCACAAGAAGCTTTAGGAGATGTAGAAAGAAGTGTCAAATCCCCCGAAATATTTAGTACAATGCGAAAAGAACAATAGAATATTAGAACAAAATGTACAATAACTGATGAACAGAAAATACACTTTAGTCAAGGCAACATTTGGAATTTAGAAGACAAGTTGAAGCGTAAGTTAGACAGGAAAAGAACGAACATTGGGACACAGTCTGTAGAAATGTAGGATACAGCAAATCCAGGGAAGCATGGAGGGTAATACGAAGCCTAAGACAGGATACGAAAAGAAAAACAACAATAAGCTTAATAACCCCAAAATAGTGGATACAACATTATGAATCACTATTACAAGAAAGAAGACCGGAATACATAAACTCACGAGAAGAACTAAAAAACAACAGAGAGCAAATATACAACTTACTGTGAACGATAAATCAGCAGGACCGGGAAATATTAGAATAGAGCTTTTGAAGGATGGAAGTCAGGCAGTAATAGAAAGGATAACTAAAATGTTTCATACCTAATTTCAATATATAAAGAAGGTGACAAAAGATCATGTGGTAACTATCGTGGGATAAGTGTACTGCCAACAGTGGCAAGAGTATTTGGATGAATAGTGAAACATAAAATAGAAGAACATATAAGGAATTTAGTGAAAATCAAAGTGGATTCAGAGGAAATCGGTCATGTCTCGACAACAAACAAAGCGAAAAATTTGAAACACACATGACTTTCGTGGATTGGGAAAAAGCTTACGATAGTGCCTGATATGGCAAGCAATGAGGAGAATGGAGGTTAAAAAGAAATAGAACAGAGTAGTGAAATCTCTATACCAGAACACTCAAGTAAAAATACTAATAGTAGGACGGGTAACCAGAAGCATTGTAGTATCCAAAGGCTTACAACGAGGCTGCACCTTATCCCCCCTGTTATTTAATATATATGCAGAACAAGCTTTAGAAAGATGGTATAGAAACTAGAAGATTCAAAATAAAGCATTTAGATGGTACGGACACGTCGAGAGAATGGAAGAAGGGAGATGGCCAAAGGCGAACAGGAAGACCAGCCGCAAATGGAAGACCTGCATGAGAAACGTAATGATGGCAAAAGGACTAAATGAAGGCGACTGGGATAACCGAGAATTTTGGAACATGAGAACGGCGAACCCGTAATGGGAAGAAAGCCAAGAGAGAGAGAGAGAGAAAGAGAGAGAGAGAGAGAGAGAGAAGGGATAGGAAATTAATCGATACATATACGGTACGACAATAATATACAATTTATTTCACATCAATAGTGGTGTAGATAAGTAACAAATATCAAACCAAATTGAGCAAATTAAGAAATGGCAAACATTCTAGAAATAAACAAAAAGTCCTACTACAGGTCGACTCAATAAAGCAAAACAATTAACTTCCTTGTCAATCGATATTTATTAATGCATACCAAATTAATTCTCAATGTATAACAGCGGAGAAACAAATTTAATTGGATTACATTTTAATATCAATATACTACGAAGCTACGAACATCAAAGCTAAAATTTTAATGAACAATTTTAATCCGTGAAGTTAATAATAATGTTCCCGTTCTAAGCATTATTAACATGAATCATTATCATGTTTTAATCATTACCGCATATCTATTACAAAACTGCATAAGTTCAGATTATTTTGGTGTAACAAAACACGCCGTAATCAGGGTTACATTCAAATAATTAATTCTGATTAGATTACAACCGTCGTCGACTGCAGAAAAGGTCAAGAGGATGTTATACTAAATTAAGTTGTCGTTGAAGTAGGAGGCCCTTTCGAAGCATTTGAAAATACTTTGGAACCGCAGTCGTTTAGATTCAGATAATGAATTTACGTGTTTGCTGTTTCAGTATACGGACTTCGCTAATCTAAACGTTTGATACATTTTAAATTTTACGTGATTAACTTTGTAGTACTAATGTACTTAAAAAGATAGTAAGACTAATTGCAGTGAGAAGTAGCGTTGTTCGAGCAAAATCAGAAACTAGATTACAAATACTATGGGAGGAATACGACAACGTAACAATTGTAATCATTAAATGTTGCAATGCCAATCAACAATACATAATTATTAGCACGCTGCATTAATTAAATGTAAATTACGTTTCAGTCAGATAGCAGATGAAAACTAAATTGATTTACAATTGAGTTTGGAAATTATCATCTCATTATCATGACGCTTACTGAAGCGTTTCGTTCACAATATCTTCGTAATAAACACCCCCTAAAGCCTGGACATAGCAGGAATTTAGTTGAATTCCTGGAAGTACTGAACTAACTCCTAATCTCTAAGTCGATTGGCTCTAGGGAACTTGACACTAATTAGAATATTACCACCTTCCCTCAGGCGAAATACGAAGTAGATTTTCCTACGCTTGCTGAATAATAACTTCGCCCGCTTCGTGATTTGCGTTTCGTAATAACCAAAATGTAGGCCTTAACAACCACCATTAAAAATTTACTATATAATATGTCAGAAGTATAAAATGTAATACTGTGTGAATAGCATAAGAGGACCAATAAAAATTGATTTTTCTTTACTACGAGTAATAATATAAATATTCTTAACCAATAGAACATTCAAAATTCCTATCAAAACGCTGCTCTCCGCAAATAGAAATAGAAATGCGGAAGTTTCCCAATGATCTATTCTAGGACCGATATCATACAATATCGTTATGTTTAATAACCGTAGCAAATAGACTCGGAAATAGGTATGTGAAGTATATAAGAAGAAATAATGTTTCACTAACCCAGTATACGAGGGTGGTTCATCATTTATTATCCCTGATATAGGAGCAAATGACTTAGACATTTGAAACAACTTTATTTCTCAAGGTACTCCCCTAGAAGGTTAACACACTTAGTATGACGGTGATGCAGATCTTGAATGTTTTTAGATAAAAACACAAAGGCGATCACTTTGTCCTTATCCGAAAAATGAGTTCCCCGAAGATGTTCTTTTAATTTGGGGAACAGGCGAAGGTCACTGAGGGCCAGATCTGGCGAATATGGAGGTTGTTCTAAAATTTCAAATCCAGCATTGTGGATAGCAGCCGTTGAAGCACAGCTATTGTGTCTTGGGAGGAACAGAACGCTGCTTTTCAATTTTTAACGCCTTTTTTGCTTTATAACCTCAAGAACTTTTTGTATATGTTTAGCATAATAGTCTTGTGCTGTGTGACCATGTGATAAATCATCAACCAGAAGAATTCCCTCAAAATCACAAAACACTGCCGTTATCTTGCCGGCCGATGAAGTCACACGGAACTTTCGTGGTGGAAGGTTTCATCTACAGTTAGAATTCTTTCCAAAACTCCATCCAAATATGTGTCCATTAATCTCAAGTTGCTCGTGTCAGTGAGAAACCTGGCCCGCGTCTGATCAGGTGACATTTTCGGAATCCATTGTGCTCAGACTCAATACCTCGTGCGAGATTTCCTCAACGGAAGAGTCATATGTCTCAGCAATATATTTGGCCGTAATTCTCCGCTCACTCAGTACCATATCATATACCAAATCAATGCTTTCTTGAGTAACAATAGTTTTTGGTGGTTCAGCATCTGGTGCACGTTGACACGACTTTCTTCCTAATTTAAAATTCCGGCACCAATTCTTAATTACTTGATATGAGGGGGTAGAATCCCTAATACTCCGGACATGTCATTATAAATTTCCTGTGGTGATCAACCCTTCTTAAAGAGGTATTTTATCATAGCCCTTGTCTCGAATTTTTCCATTTCAACAAAATCACCAGCACCACTGTAATATTATAGTATAACTTTTACAAACAAGAAGACAGACACCTACAACTTCACATATATTAATGTCAATAACTGACGTTTCTAGGAAAAGAAATTGTACATCTGTTGGTCAATAAATGATGAATATTCCAACATTACAAATACGTTTTTGTAAGTGTTCTTGTAATACGAGTAAAAAAACCCTGTTTACATTGGGTTAATATTTGCAGAAATAATATTATTTACTAACCCAGTATCCATAGGTAGGTGATTTCACGCTTGAAGAATCTTCTATTCAGCATATTAATATTTGCAACTTCTTTAACCGCAATAATATCAGTTTGATGTATCCTGGCAGCAGTTCTAGTTACCATCAAATTAGGTGGTTGTTAACATAAAAAGCTGGGTTTAGTTTAGTATTTAATTATAATACAATTCGGAAATCAATAAAAACCGTGAAGACTGTACTTGTTCTAGTTTTACGCAAGTAAAAGTTTTATAACAAGAATACCACATTTTCCGTTGGAGCGTTTCTATAAACAAATCAATATATTTTAAAAAATAAGTAAATAGTAATTTGTAATTTCCCACGTTACAAAAAGGAACAAAGACAAGTTGTTGGAGACCGAAATGGACTATCTAAGACGAAGCTGTGGTGTGAGTAGGCTGGAACATATCACAAACGAAGAGATTAGAAGAAGAATGGAAATAGAAGTACCAGTAATAGAAGAGATAGAGAGGAAGAGATTAATTCGGTATGGACATTATGGGACGTATGCAACCCCACAGGTGGCCACAGAAGATATGGGAATGGAATCCACCAGAGAGAAGAAAAAGAGGTCGCCCATCTAGAACGCGGAAAGATGATGTAAGAGAGGCAATGGAGAAGCGAGAATTAGCAGAGGACCTATGGGAAGATAAGGACCTATGGCATATAGGATGCGAGACACGGCCCGCCTAGGCTGTACAAACTCGCTATATATATTGTATATACCGGGAGATCGAGAAAGGTTGTCCGAAAAAAACTACTTTCTACAGAGAGTATATCAATCTTTACATCCTCCACCTGTCATGGTGCTGTCATGTATGAAATGAAGTTGCAATTTCTGGTAAATTCAAAAGAAGAAAATAATTATGAATATAAGAAGTTATTTGCAATCAGTTTTAATTACGGTTAATAATGGAATTAATTAGAACATTATTTGTTTTATTAACTAATTAGAATATTAAATTTTACAAAAATAAATTAACAAAATTAGTAATTAGTAATTACAGTTCGTGCTCGAAATGAGCCCCATTATTGTTGATACAGCACCCCACTCTTCTTTTCATGCTGTTAAAAACAGTTTGTAGCTGTTGCACAGATATATTTGCAGTAGCGGCAGTAATAGCATCCTTCAATTGCTCAAGTGTGTGCATGGGGGTCTGATATATCGTGTTCTTTAAATGCCCAAAAAGAAAATAATCCAGGGGTGTCAAATCGGGTGACCGTGGGGGAAATGCAATGATACGATCGTCATAAAATTGTTGTATACATTGATTTGTTCGAACGGCTATATGTGCAGGTGCATTATCCTGCTGAAAATATCCCTGACGTAATTCATCATCGTGAAGCTGATTTATAAATGTGTTTAGAATTCTGATGTAGCGGTCAGCTGTTACGGTATCTTCAATAAAAATGGGACAAATTATGCGTCTTCTGAAGATGGCAATCCACACGCCAATCTTTATCGGATGCAGTGGAGTTTGTAAAAATTCACCAGGGGCCTCTGCAGACCACATCCTGTAATTTTGTTTATTTACGTAACCGGGGAGATGGAACCAGGCTTCGTCTAAAAAGAAACTTGAATCCAGCATTTCATCGTTATATAAATTTTGGTTAAACCAATTGCAGAACTGCACACGTTTTTCATAATCGGGACGAAGTAATTCTTGCATTACTGAAATTTTATATGGGTGTAAATGCAGTTTTCGTCTTACTGCATTTTGACACGTTCCATAGCTTAACCCTGCAATTACAAATTATAATAAATTTTATATGCAAAAATTTATAGTTTACAAAATACACACCTGTTTGTAGCGCTAACTGTCGTAATGGTTTTTTAGGGCTGCGTTCGATACGTGTCTGTATATCCTCTAATGTGTCCTAAGTTAAAAGGGTTGGTCTTCCAGGAGATTTTTATGTATCAACACTACCCGTTCTTTGGAAACGATGTACGATGCGCTTAACATGCCTGCTCAGATTATCGTAATCAAAGTCGACGTCGGGGAAACGATTAACGAATTCATCTACACACAAATTTACTGAATATTTCCATTCACCATAATTTTCATTGCGTTGGCCATTGCGGAAATAAGATTCAATAATAAACTTGTTGTGTTCAACGGAATACACAACCTTAAATTTACAAACAATTATTACTGTTTTCAATTAATTGGAAACACTGTACTTACTCACATCCGAATGTGAAAGGTCTCTTATGACTCATTTAAAATGTAATTGAATTGTTATATAAAATTGTGTTTTGTACGTACAGATTAACGTTTATAATATACAAATTTAGGCACAACACAAATGGAAAGTTCTTTAAAATGGTAATGGTAAAATGGTAATAATATCTATAAAAAAATGCTAAACGACAGTAACTTTTTAATAATATTACAATCCATATCCAGGGCATATTATGCAGTAAGCGGACAAGAAAGACTCAGTGTAGAGCGATACCTTCAATCATTCTCCATCGCACTGTATAATAGTTGCTGATAAATGTCATTTATCAAGTTTCTACAAATAACTGAGTTTAAATTGTAATTACTTTTACATCTATTTTGAACAAGAACGTTATGTTCAGAACTTGACTAGAAACATGGTAATGATCATCAATTAATTACAAAATGTGTGATACAGTTCTTTGCGAAAGAATAATAAAGTTCTCATACACTTTTATTTCTTTATTTTCAAAGTTTAAATTACAGTTCCGAATAGCAATTAACAGTAAATGCAAGAAACAACGCTTTATTTTATCTGTCTCTGTGTATACAAACCAAATAAAATAATGCGTTTTTAGTTTTCTCATTTTACAAGTAAAACATTTGGATTGCGAAACTTTCAGATCTAAATATTATTTCGTTTGAAGCTTAGCGGGAGCTTTAAGATTTTCCAGCAAACTGTGTTTTTGCAGCATTTCAGTTGAACGAGCTTAAAATACAAAGACAACAATCGAAGTGTAATGAAAGAGGAAAGCTCATCAACTCTGGATTTATGTTTCTTTTATGTTAATTATAATACGATGAAACTACGATTGCTCTTAAAATTATAATGAACTGTTATTCTATCGACTACAGAAAACCAACACGGTATATAAAATATAGATATTAACTAATATGAATCTGGGACATTTAATAAAACAACCGTGAAACAAAGTAATTCAAATTACTACATCCAACAAAATTCTTCATTTTGTGAATTTAACATCATGGATTTCCACATTTTTATTATTTTTGTACGGTTTAAAACTACGGAATATCATTCTACGAGACTTACAGGGGCCGTTTAAATATGCCTGCCGAATGAGAGGAGTGATTGAAAATCCTGCTAAGTGTAAAGAGTGCACTGAGATTTCTTCATGCAAAAACATAAACACTGATGAAATTTAACGCGAAATATATGAAGTTTGAGGTCAAGGCATAATGAGTGAAGGAAAAGTCAGACACTAGTGTAGGATTTTCGGAGGTGGCCGAACAAACGTGCACGATGAGGAAGTGGAGGACCTTCTGTTGTCAAAGACGATCGTGTGGAAAAAATAAACAAGGAAATACGTGGAGATCGGCGTCTGACAATTTCGGAAATGGCAACAAATTTTCTATAAATTTTACGCACGGTACTGTATGTAATTATAACGACTCAACTATATTACCACAAATTTTATGCTAGCTAGGTTCTAAACTGCCTTTCCTGCATCGCTAAAAAACGTATGGGGATGAGTACCTGAATTACATTGTGCCTGGCGACGAAACTTGGATTTCGCACACAAATGTTGAAACCAAGCAACCATTAATGCAGGACAATAATGAGAGTTCCTCCGAAGCCAAAAAGTTCAAGCTAACGTTCGAGAACCGAAAGCTTATGGCTACTTCTTTTGGGGCAAGAAAGGGGTGTTGTTGATTCATTTACTGGAACGTGGTATGACAATTAATGCAGACGTATGTGGTGAAACTTTAAGAAAGCTGATAAGAGCGAACCAGATCAAAAGGCGAGAATTGCAGACCTGCGGAGTCATGCTTTTGAACGATAACGCTCGATCGCACGCAGCGGATCGCATTCTGCAATTCAGCCAAGAAATTTTTAACCATGCCTCTACACAGTTCCGACTTAGCCACAATCACCTTTTAGGAGTTGAGTATATTACTGAACCAACATACTTTTGAACACGCAATAATGTTTTCTCAAGTTTTCATAACTTTACTTACAGTGGTCTTGCAGACCTTAGGGTGTATATTTATATAAATTTACTGTTTTACACAGCACACACTCTTAAAAGTAAGGATAAGTCCAGGGTAGTGTTTTGTTGTTTTTTCTAAACTTTTCCATAAGTTAGTAAGGAGTCTGTACGTCATTGATAGTTGCCCTAATTGTGTATTAAAGTCATATTAAAAGACCGCCCTGGAAAATGAGTATTTTGAATATACTGTTGTGTGCTAGTACCTTGGTATCTTACAATTTACAATTTTTAGTTCTCTCTCTCTCAGCCTTCGTCTATCCATTGTTTATAGACCTCTCTCATATTGGACCATTTTTCTCTATTTTGGGCAACCTGGTACCAGTTGAGCCCAGCGAATTTCGTAAGGTCGTCGTGCCATCTTTGCTGAGGTCACACTTCGCCTTTCGCTCCAGGGCCTACATCTCGTAGTGTGTCCACTCCACTTCTCTGTGTGTCTCGCGACGTGTCCCTCCCCACTGCCATTTCAGTGAACTGACTCTGGATATTATATCGGTCACTTGTGTTTTCTGCCTACTCATTGGTTTTGTGGTCCCTTGATAGTGATATTCCTAATAACTTGCGCTCTATGGCTCTCTGATGTACCCTTAATTTGTTACTCGTTTTTGTTTTGATCAAAACCCATGTTTCGGAGCTGTAACTTACTCATTTCCATGGGGATTTTCATATGTGATGTGTTTTAATTTGCCGTAGGCCGCCCAGCCTAGTCTGATTCTTCTGTCAGTTTCTAGGACCTGATGTCGTTTGTTGAAAGATATTGTTTGGCCTAGGTATATATACGATTCCACTTTTTCAATTGTTTGTCCATGAATTGTGATTACCTATATTGTTCCTCCTGTTGTTACATTTGTCATGTACTTTGTTTTTGTACTGTTCATTTCTTATCCTATTTTGCAGTGGCGGCTCGTGAGTTAAGAACGAGGGTGGCCACAAGAAAAAACTTACCTATTTTTTGTACATAAAATCCATTCTCCTATTTTTCATGCTGGAAAAGACGTGTATGACTTTGTTGTCAAAATCCGGGATAGACTGGACGAACTTCTTTTCTATTGATAGGACCGCCAATGCGTTCAGTCGATCTTTTTGCACACAAATAACTTCCATCATTGAAAAAACGTCACTTTCGTCTTTGAATTCAAACGCGCGATTGCGCGAAAACAGCGCTCCAAAGTGCAAATTCAAACGTTGACTTTAAATGGGGAACAATCTGCTCGGTGCCCCATTCGCCTGGTATATCGCATATA
>JABXWE010103193.1:0-16327 GCA_014611495.1 Limonius californicus | reverse complement strand
CAGGTTAGAGCAGGTCCCTCTAGGAGCATTGTGAGGCCTTTCAATGCATTGGCATCGCTGATTGCCTCGCAGTCTTTGTATACCTCGATAGCTTCTAAGAATGCGTGGACATCTGAGGATCCATTGAACCGTGTTGTACACTTGGAGAACGATCCTGGAGTGGGTTGACTGTGTGAAACTCGGCCGACAGATTCTAGTAGTAACTGGAGCTGCTCCATGCTGAGTTGGACTGGGGCTCCTTGTGTGTTAGCCATCTCTCTCTGTTTTCTCGTCTCGGATCTCGTCACTCTGCGGTCTTCTCTTGGTTTGTCCGTGATTCGGCTACTAAGTTGGGCGCCACTTGTGGTAGCCAGGCTTTCAAACGGGTGATTTAATTGAAAGCAGTAGGCTGAGAACACTTTGAAAATTGTGAGCTATGATAAACCAGCGTAAGCTGAATAAATCGAACTCGATAAAAATTGTAATAGATGATTTATTAAAATCAAACTATAGGTTCACAGAACACAAACAAAATAGAACAGTAATAATAACACAAATATAACGTTGAAAGAACGATGGAAAAAATAAGCGGTGCGTTTCGAGTAAGTTCTCAACGAGGAGAAGCGAACTACAGTGAGCGATTGCTTGCCTTCAGAGCGGGCCGGCTTCTGCTTTTAAGCGCGAAAGACATTATCTTGTGTAGGGATATTTGCGGACAGCGCGCTCTCTAGTTGGTGTGCGGTAGATGGGTAGTTGAGAGTTCAGGTGCGGGCCTGGACTATAGTGGTGTGGGGCGTAGCTAAGGTGACGCGTTACAATTTTAGAAAAAATGTGCATTCGTCAGAAAAGCAACAATAACGTAGGAAATTAAAATTATTGTTGATTCTATCGATCATCGTTTCACAAAATACTTGCCTAGAAATCTTATCTTTCTCGAATATCTCTTGATGTTTTTCAAATTTGTAGGCATGAAAATTATGCTTCTTTAATACTCTATGTACGTAATTAAATTGCAGCCCCAATTCATTCGATATTTTCCTTAAACTACTTCGTGGATTTTCGGTTATTCTTAATAAAATTTCTAGCTCCGTATCTTCATTGCGCCTCTTTGATCGCTTTTTCCTATGACATTAACACAGCCATTCGAATTAAATTTTTTAACAACATGGTTAATTCCTTGTCTGCTTACACGTTTATTTAAAAACTCTCGAAAATGAATACTTATTTGTTCTGCACTTAATCCACCATAAAAAAGCTTGATTATCTGAATTTTATCTTCGGTATTCATGTTGGTGAAAACACAACCAAAAACCACACGAGATAAACATTTAGTGATATTCAATTGTTTTACAGGGATACTACGTGAGTTCAACAATTCTCATTACGTATTTATTTCAAATTAAAATAATAAAATGTAAAATAAGTACTTGTCAATACTGAAACTTTAAATGTATTTAAATCTTCAGGATTTTGAGTGTTAATAAACTAATATTGTAAAAATTGGTTTTTGTTGTATGCAGTATGAAAAAGCATCATCAGTTTTCATTTCTATAATTTATTATTTCTTGTACGTTTTTCGAATAAAAGAATAATAACAAATTACTTATATTGTTATTAAATTAAAGATTAATGACAAATAAAATTAAAAAGTCTTGGTTGTAACGGGGTTCGATCTTGCTGCCAAGAGCCCGTGAGGTTCAGAAGGCCGAACGCTTGACCATTACACCACGGAGGCAAGTCGCGACGACTTTTTAGTTTCCGGATTTTAAATTAATGTTTTGCAAGTAATTACTGAATTTATAATTTCTGAAGAATTGGGATTGTTATTAAGGGTAATATTTTTGGACAGTACGTTAGAATATCTTATCTATCGATTGCAACTATTAATTTCACCGACTTTTATTCGAGAACGAACTATTTGGCATATTTCAGATTTCCCATACTAATTCCCTATAGCAAATGTTAAAACGAACACGGTGTATAACTATAATATATACTAGCTAATAAAAAACTTCATTCAACAATACACGTGCTGCAAAGTGCAGATAAAATGCAATGCCGGTAATCGCATGTGGCAAGTTTTGTCACGAGCCGACGTCATATCGGAAAGAGGGAGACAGAACAACCTGCGCAGTAGCATACCTTTAAACTTATAGTATCATGGAAGCAGCCAAAGTTGGTGTGGCCGTGGTGTCTAGATCGTGGTTTTCATCATTATCATTTTCACCACCTTCTACCTCTCCATCATCGATGTTTGTGAGAGTTCTGCAAATAAAGTTTAATTTAATATGTGTCTTGAAGCTAAATTAGTACTAAAATACTTACGGCCTGTCTTCCAAGGTATCAAGCAGGAATAGCATTTGATCAAAATACACATAGCGTTTTCTTGTTCGCTTGCCACTTCCACTAGGCACTTTTTGTAGACGCACTTCTGTGGTAAGGGCGTCCCTTATTGACTTCCATTTCTTTTGAGGTTCTTTCACTGCAATAATAAATTGTTATATTATAGGATTCTGTAACATTAACACGTTCACTGCCACGTTGGGTATACGTGCTCAACGCGCAGTGCCGCGCTGCCGAGAACGCACTGTGTACAGGACGTTATTGTACGTCACGGGCGGCTAAGATTGGTCAGTAACGTGAATGTACGCCATGGGCTTCTCAGATGGGCCCATCTGGACGGCTAATACGTGCTTTATAGTAATATAATGATATAATATAATACATTTTGGTTTGCAATACATTTTTTTATTAAGCAAACTACTGAATTAATTGAAATTGCATTTTAGGAAAAAATATTTATTTATTTCTAGCCAATAACTCAACAATTTACTCTTATTGCATGTAATTATGGTAACTAAAATCTTACTTACTAGGAACAAAAATTAAAAAAAAGAGCTTATATAATATTGCATACAATAATGGTAACTAAAGATTTACGTAGTAGGAACAACAATTAAAATGGAATACAAATGAAAATAAATTCACAAGTACTACAAAAAGTACATTTCTCGAAAATTTGGAAGTTCTATAATATACCTTCGTGGTATAAGGGAAATCAGTCGAGACGCAAAGGAGGCTGCTCTGGACATCCACTGCAGAAGTACACTGTGTCCTTCCTTTTTCCTTTGGAAGTGCAGAACTTACATTTTCTTTGCACCGACTTTGTTTTCCCGGCGCACTTTATTTTCTGAGCAAAGTGGAATATCCCCTTGCGTCTTTTTTCTGGCACTTCCCTTTGGGTTTCCTTTATTTTTTTATGTGAGAGCAAGTACTCGATTATCTTTAATCTGTACTCATACAATGGTAATTTTTCGGTGGAGTATTTATTGTACATGAATTCCTAATTTTAAATTCCATCTCAAAGTTTTTCTTTCGCAGGGGTAGTATGATAACATTTGGTCTATCATATCTACCCCGCTCATATACTTACTGTACTCGATAACAGATTTTGGTTTAATTTTTTTCTGGCCTCTTTTATTGACAGCTTCTCCTTCCCCAGCATGTTCTGTGGAAACCATGAGAATTTCTCGTTTGTCTCTCCACCGGTCTATGTTTACTCCGTTCAAACATTTTGAAACCATTTTTCCTTTTCCAACTTTCACCCGCATTAGATCTCTAGGAATATGTCTTCGATTTTTTCTTAAAGTTCCCGTTAAATAGGTGTCTTTCGCTAGCAATTCCTGTGCTAATGCTACGTCACTGTAGAAATTATCTACGTAAATCGCGTGTCCCTTATTTAATTTTCCTTCCAACAACTTACGAACCACTTTTGAGGAATGTCCTTGCCCGCCGATATCTGAATCATTTGCACCTGTGTAGATCAAAATTTTTAAAACCAATCCATTCGGTTCACATAACATATATAGCTTCACGCCGTATTTATGTCGCTTATTTTTAATATATTTGCGAAAAACAAGTCTTCCCCTCCAAAGTACCATAGATTCATCTATCGCCAAATTTTTGCCAGGGTTGTAAATCTCGTTCATTCGATTATTGAAATAATCTAATATGGGACGTATCTTGTACAGTCTATCATTGGGTACCGGACTTCCCTCTGCAGGATTTTCAGAAAAATGCAAAGACCTTAAAATAGACTGAAATCTGTTGCGGGACATGTGTTCCCTAAAAACGGGAATATTGAAAAGAAAACTTGTTTTCCAATAGTCTTCAATTCTCGTCATTCTCATAGTGCCTGTATGGTACAGCAACCTCAAAAACACTTTGAATTCATCAGCTGTAATGTCATACCAGCGCGTTTGCCGAGAAAATTCCCTCACGCCCTTTAGAAAAAGTTCTTCCGCATATTTATTCGTTTCGGTAACAATTAAGTTATAAAATTTCGGAGTCGCAAACATGTTAAAATATTCGGAGGGTTCATTTATGTTGTTAATTTCAAGCGGAATGGGGATTCCAGTAAAGGGAATATTTCGCAATTCAGCAATTGTATCTACCATGGTAGATTCACCATCACCATCAGCATTTTCCGCGTCCGCTTTTTCCGAGTCAGCATTTTCCGCGTCCGTATTTTCCGCGTCCGTATTTTCCGCGTCCGTATTTTCCTCATCAGTCTCCCAACCGTCGTCTGAATTTTCCATCCACTCTTCGTCTGAAGATAACTCACCAGAAAATGCAAGTTCCATGCCCTCTTCCAGAGTAAGCATTTTTTTGTTGGCAAATCTAAAACCAAGTTACCTATCTATAATAAAACGTAGCATGTGATTTAGAGGACCATATCACTTGTTAATAAAACTGTAGTATATACCTATTTCATAAAACCACATTTGTTTTAAAATTTAATTTTTTTTTAATAAAATAATTGCCCTACATAATTTTCATTAAAATTCAAAATTACTACAGTTTATTAGCATCACTAATTACAAAGAAAAGCATGCACACACCTTTTAGGCCGTGCTGGAGCAGGCGACGAAGTCGCTTTTGAAGTGCTCGGAAGATCCATCGTGATACACTCTAACCGGCAACCAAACTCAAAATGAATGAAAATAAGGTCCTTACAACAGGCCCCTCCAATATCACTGACGACAAAGCAACGCCCACAAAACAGCAGCAGTTTGAAGCGCGATCTGAATTGGACGTAGAAGTACGTCTTGGGCGCCTAGCGGGACCGCCAAAAGACGTTACTTAACGTCCTGGGCAGTGAACGTGTTAAACATCAAATTAACATAACAGTGGTATATAATGGAATGTTTATTAGTTTTTTTACACGTAGTCGAATATGATGATATTTTTATTTTCAGATTCCTTGCAACTGGAAATACGTTCAGAACACTATCATTCGAATTCCGTCTGGGAAGAAGTACTATATCTGTAATAGTATGGGAAACATGTAGTGTAATATGGACATCTATGAAGCACAAATTTATGTCGGAGCCAACGACAGAAGACTGGACGAAAATCGCGGAAGATTTTGAAAACCTTACCAACTTCCCGAACTGCCTTGGTGGCATTGATGGGAAGCATGTGAGATTGGTTAAACCAGCGCACTCTGCATCGCAGTTTTATAACTAAGAATTTTTATTCCATTGTATTGCTCGGTTTGGTTGGCGCAAATTATTGTTTCATTACTATTGACGTATGAGGATACGGCAAATCAGCAAACTAACATTTTCCGACAGTCTGTTTTGAGTAAAAAATTAACGGCAGGTTCTTTAATCCTTCCACAAATGAGACCTTTGCGTAATTTTGAACCAGAGATACCAATGCCATTTGTTTTCGTAGCGGACGAAGCTTTCGCTATGAGCGAAAATGTTATGACACCATATGCAAGAAAAAAACGTTGATAACAAAAAAAGAATATTGTGAGCCAGCCTTCTCTGGTTGTTAAACTCGGGGAAGATTGTTTCACGAAGTACAGTAAGGTCAAGACGAAGCTCGACCACTGTAGGTAAAAATTGCCTGAGCGGATTGAAATAACAAGTACGCTCAGAATAAAGTATATATTTAGGTTCTACTCTACCAAACACGATACAAATACAAACAACAATAAACAACAATAAACACGTTAAACACAATAAACACAAAAACAGATAAAACACGATAAACAGGATAAACTAAGACGAGGAGCACAGTTATAGGAAGTTCTTACGGAAAGAAGCAACCTAAAGCAGTGGAGTGTCTTGCCGTTGGTGTTGTTGCCGGGGCTTCTTTATACAGGCTTCGCTTTAACATTTACGGTGAGTTGCGTGGGGCGCCCTCTGTGGGCGTCCCGGGGTTGGGGTTGCATGCACGCGCTTGACTGGTTGCCTACCAGGGTGGTGTACGCGCGCGTTACAATATTCAATTATCGATTATCCAGAGCACGGGGATTTGTAGCTGTTGCTGCCTCCGTTCTCCACAATTTTGTCAGGTTGAGAGATGGTTACAAATTTGAAGACACACTGACCTGTGACATGATAGATATACCAATAATAGGCACAGATGGTGCAGCTAAAAGCGCAAAACACGTCAGAGACTTTTTTGCTAATTTCTTTGTTAGCCCGGCAGGGAGCATTCCGTGGCAGTATGACATGATATGAATCATATACAATATATGCATTACTGTAACCTTAACAAGTTCCCAAATTGCTGATAACTATGTAGTTTCAAAATTTTCTGAAATGTGCAAATAAACTACAATACCTACGTTTTCTTACCTTCTTTGTTTTTGTCTACATTATTGAGTTCGTCCCAGTTTTCCACCGTAACACTAGCAATTTCGATCCATAACTTCCCTTTAATGTCCCTATTAGAATATTCTTTGCGTTTCAAATTCCATAGTTGTGGTCTGGATTGAATTTCGTTAATGAACAGCTCAGTATCAAACATTTTCACTACACTTCACTTGTGTCTATAGCAGACAAGAGCGCACTACTTCTGCTGCAGGACTGATGTCATAGACGCGACTTGTTACGACCTGAACGCTAGTTAGGCCACCTACATAAGAAACAATGGGGAGCGTTTCTGTCGCTGTGTCGCGAAAACGCTGCTAAAAGCGTTTTCGAAACCAGTCGTTGTCGCGGGTCGCAAGCCTGGCCACCTACATAAGGCTGGTCGTCCATTGGAAGTGAAAACAAGCGGCTATGAGCTCACGCGACACGAGCGTCGTCAAGCGTCAACGAGACAAGCGATCTCGTGTGTCAGAGGTCGTCCATTCTAGGCACTGGCGGCAGCGGCGGTTGACTATTCTCAGTCTCAGTTCAGGTGTTGAAGTGAGAAGTTGAATATCAAACAGCGTGTTACATTTTGATTTTTGCGATTTAAAAATGGATGCAGAAGATGTGTATTTTTTAGAAACTAATTATTATTACAGAATAAGACGTAAAAGAGTCGAAAAAAGACGGTTGTATTGGGTGAACCCTATATTGAAAAAGAGGGCGCGTCTCGGTGAATTTAACCATCTACACCGTGAATTAGAGAGAGACCCCAATAAGTTTTTTGATTATTATCGAATGAGCCCTCAGACCTATTTATATATCCTCAATTCTATAAAGCCAGTTATCAGCAAAGAGTCTAACTTCCGAGAGACCATATCACCCGATGAACGTCTCAGCGTAACACTACGGTAAGAGAAATTAATTTTTATTACTCAAGTAGCAATTTTATTATTACAAATTACAAAGTAAGAAAAGAGTTTTCTGCGTTATTAAATAAGTTTTGCAAGTCATCATGAGATTGCGATCCACTGGGCTTACTCTGTCCAGGATTATTTACGGCTCGGCAAGTCAACAGAGATTGTGATTGTTGTGACTAATTGTCCCACGGAGATGATAGTGGAAAAGTGTTTGGTTGCTCTTGTGACGTCCAAGATAATTGGACGTTGCATCAGAACTAAGTCTCCTCTCCTGATTTGAGATCCGAGAAGAATGAGATGACGGGTATGCGACGTTAGATGGGGATGCATACGGAACAGGTGATCGATACTGGACGGAACTATGACGTTCTTCTTCGTCGATTAGCACTTGTTGAATTTTATTCCGTACACTTAGCTGTCGGTTTTCGGGAATCCGTTGCAAATGTGGTAATAGGCTTATCAAAAACTGATGTTCGCTGTCGCTTTTCATCGATATACTGTCGGAAAATAAGTGCAATTTTTGTTTTTCTATTTTCAAAAACTGCATCATGCTGTTCTGCCTTCGCACTCGCCTTTGTTTTATCAGTTTTGTGGCTGTTCCCCTGATTTTTCTTTGAGGAATCTTCACGATTCATTTCCTTCGACTTCTTGCAAATTTTCTTCGGTTCAACTCCTTTCTGTGCACTTTCTTTTCCATCACGTGGTCGTGGAAGCTCCATTTCTACTGGTGCAACCGACGTCGGCGCAGTGCTCACTTGTGTTTCGTCAGTTTCACTGCGATTTCCCTCATCTGTGCCCGACTCATAATCTTTCTCTGTATATTGTGTGTCGTGGGAGTTATCTGTTTCTGGTGTATTTTTTGCGCGAGGTGACACGTTTCCCTTCAGTTCTCTAGGTTGCATTATATCTGACAAAAAGAGCATCTGTTCAAAGAAAGGCCACGAAAAAACAAATTCATCTGGTGCTTCCTGTCCTGATTTTAAAAATTTTTTATGTTCCCTTCGGAAGGAATCGCGAAGCCCCTTCCACTTCTTCTTTGCAGATGCGACTGAAACAAAATATATACATTGTCATCCCCTTAAGACGTTTTCAATTTAAAAATATTCTAACTTTTTTGTTAGTACTTAACAGATCTCTATTGTTACAGGTATTTTGCATCGGGGGCTTCATTTAAAAGTTTGGGATACTCATTTAGACTGTCAGATGTAACAGTCGGAAGAATTGTAAAAGAAACAAGCAAGGCAATCTGGGACATATTGCGGACTACACATTTACATTTCCCTACCACTTTCGAAGAGGTAAACTCAATCAAGCAACAATTCTGGAGTAGGTGGAGGTTCCCAAACTGTGTTGGTTGTATAGACGGAAAACATGTGCGCATACGTAACCCACGTCACTCTGGAAGCATGTTCAGAAACTACAAACACTTCTTCTCCATTGTTTTACAAGGCGTGGCAGGGCCCGATTACAAATTTATTGCTGTTGATGTTGGGGGGTACGTCAAGGAAAGTGATGGTGGCATTTTATCTAATTCAAATCTGTCGAAAAACCTTGAGGCTGGTGCACTAGGTACTACACGTCTCACCAAGTTGCCTGGGACGAATATCAAACTCCCACTTGTTATCCTAGGGGATGAAGCCTATCCCCTTAAAACTTATATCATGAGACCTTTCCCTGGCGAGAATCTAATGCCCTCACAAAGGATTTTCAATCAACGTCTTTCCAAAGCTCGCCAGGTCATTGGATGTACGTTTGGTATCATAAGTAGTAAATGGAGAGTACTACAGAAGGGTATTGACGTGGAGCCAGATTTCGTCGACTTGATTGTGAAATGCATTTGCTTGCTGCATAACATTGTCATCGACAAAGAAGGTGAACAAGAAACAATAGGGTCCCAGTTCCAACAACTCCATCAGTCAGATAGTACTGAGGTGCCTGCCAGATTTGCTACACTGGGCCAAAATAGGAGTTCTAATTCAGCATATGTTATCAGAGATAAATTTATGTCATTTTTTTGTGAACACGAACCTATAGACTAGATTACAACATGCAGATTATTTAATATACCTAATTTCATAAGTTTATTTCTTTACTTACCATCACATCCCATTTCAACTGCAACCTTTGCCCATAGTTTTCTTTGGATACTTCGCGAATGGTACATTTTATCTCTCATGTCCCACAGTGGGGAATACGAATGTATTGAATTGATAAGTTTATCGGTCTCTTCATCCATTGCTATGAAATATTTATAAAAAAACGAACTATCTATATCAATTATTAATAATGCACGTACAAATAAAAAAAAGCTAATAATAATAACGAAAACAACCTATCTCACTGGTGTTCACAAACTGACTAAAATTCACGCTGCTACAAGCGAAAATCCCATCCTGATGGGATCTGCAGCGCAAACACGTTTACGCTTGTAGCCGCCCGCTCAAACTTGCTCGTAATGGACGAGGTTACTATTGAAATACAGTACTTAGGATTTGCCGCGCATAGCCACTTGTTGACCCTCGTGTCGCGTGAGCTCATAGCCGCTTGTTTTCGCTTCCAATGAAGTTCTTGTTTCATGAAACGTGTCGCAACTATCGGAAACCGGGTGTCTACACAGAAGAATAAAACTTCGGACATACATTTTAGTTTAAGTGTTGACAAATGACAATGTGGAATGAAGACGAAGTAATAATAGCTGCAGCAGCTTTCGTTATTTTGGGTAAAAAGAAGCGCAACCGAAAAAACTGTTGGGTACGGCCTTATTTACAAGAGAGGGCTCACGGAGGCTGACGAATCTCTTGGCAAGTTTGATTACTGACGATCAGTTAACTTGCGGTGGCCACTTGAAAAACTTTTTACGAATGTCAAGCAGTGACTTTGAAATACTAAAAATAGGACGAATAATTACAAAAGAGAACACAAAATGGAGACGTGCAATCCTTACAAAAGAACGTTGGTTACATTACGGTTTTTGGCCACAGGTGATTCATACCACACCATGATGTACCTTTTTAAAATATCTAAGCAATCAGTTTCACTTATAATTCCCGAAGTGTGCGACGCCTTGACTAAAGGACTTGAGAAGGAAGTGAAGGTAAGTAAAGTAAGTATTTAAGACAAAATTTATTTTAGACAAGTAGTAGATAGGTACCTAACTGTTTTAATTTAAATTAAACAATGCTTGGGATATTAAGTCGTTCTGGCGATAAGAGCATTCTGACGACGTGGGATCAGATCTATTGCTGCTTTGAAATCTTTCTGCACTGTCGGCTGGTGGAGCTATTTCTAAAAACGGTTGCTGTGGTGCGAGAATGATGTGTGATTCATTACTATGCAAAGATGGTGATGGCATGGGTGTTCCTTCGGATGAGTGAAATTGTGAAAAAGGGCTTTGTGGTCTACTATTTGGATAAGCGCGTGGAGGATAATCATATTTCCCCGCAAGCTGGCTTCCCATAAAATATTGGAAATTAAATGCTGTACTGCATCTTTAGCATGATCCGTGCTCAACTTTCTCAGTTTTGTAGCAACAAGATCGCCAAAAATTTGACATTCATCCCTCCCCACTTTATTATCTTTTTCATCTTTTTCATTATGAAATAAGCTTCCTGTCGTTGTTTGTCATCTTCAGTACTCTTCTTCTTTTTCAACATTTTTGAGGTCGAAGAGTCGGTTATGTTTTTCTGCGCATCGATCTTATTTGAAGCATTATCTTCTGGAATGGCCTTTGAAGAGGTACGATATGCAGGACGTTGTACAGTCAAAGAAGAGTTTGCTTTAGAAGAAGCTGGCTTTGTTATGTCTGCGTTTGAAGCAATTTGCTTGGGCTCTGGTATATTATTAGAAGTTTGAGTCATAGAATGTTTGGCAGTGTTTTGAGAACTCTCGTCAGCCGTCATGTTATGATTCTCTGATTGCGTTTCTTGCAAACGATCTTCCATATCGCAGGTTGCATCATCATCAGGTAAAAATCCTGTAAAACAATACGATTTTAAATAATAATTTTGTGTTTTTTAATTTTCTCAATTTAAATATTTTTAATTTCAGTTACCTGCGAATGAACAAGAGTGGCGGTTTATAGCAAACTTTTTTTAATTAATATTATTCAACGTAGCATAAAATATTTCATTTCATTTCTTCGGTTAAAACGTTATTACTTTTAGTTCTTATTTTATACAGACAACTCAAGCATGCTGTGACCACAGCAATCAAATTAATTCAATGCAAAAAATAAAATTAATCTTTATTTAGTGTCAAACAATTGTTAGAAAATTTAAATCAGAGGGATGCGTAATAAATTCCCATAAAATAAAAACTGAAAGTAATCACGTTTTAACCGAAGAAATGAAATGAAATATTTTATGCTACGTTGAATAATAATAATTAAAAAAAGTTTGCCATCGCCGGGAATTGAACACGGATCAACTGCTTGAAAGGCAGGTATGCTGACCATTACACCATTCTGCCGCTTATGTATGTGTTTTGTACAAAAGAAATATAATGTGCACGGACCTTACGGAAACATCCTGTCGATTTTTATATTTAATAAATAAATCATCATCTGCGTCCTATATACCTACAAGGTGAAATACTTATTTAATATAAACACTGCATCAACATAACCTTCATACTCAAATAATTCACAACTATAGTGACGTTTATTTGTGATTTTTAGTTGTCGGTATAGTTGGTTGCATACACAATAGGCGAAATTGACGCGTTCTTTTTAAAAGTATACATAGGCTATGTATACTAAAAAGAAAAATTCCCTGTATAATTAACAACTTTCACATAACCAATGGTTTCTCAATATTCACAAGGAAACAAATTACGCTAAACATATTTGATATCAGAGGTAACATAGATATTTGTATAGGTTTTGCTAGTACTTGATAATTTTTGATTCTTTGGATTGCTTGTTCAACGTGAATATGTCCCTTGGCAATTTTTTGGGTAAAATTTCCTCCTCTGCTGGCAATTGATATCAGTAGTTTATATTGGTTTTCATCGCATACTTATTGAATGGTAAATTCTCTGGCAACCACTAAAACATCGCCTTGTTCTAAAAAATGTGGAATGTCACTTGACCTAAACAATTCGGTATCGAAAATAGATCCTTCGTATCCGTCACTATTATATATTATGGCTCCTTTTGTTGAAACTCTCACCAAGAATTTTACTGAATTGTAATGTTTATAGCTTGAAAAGGTGTTTCGTTGTCGCTGAAAGTTGTTGACATTTGCATCTTAATTTCAGTGCAATCTAAAATTGCTGTTACTTTTTGTTTAAAAGCTCTGAAACAAGCGGGCATCTCATTCCTTTCCGTATTTCGAGATCCTTGGAGAAGTTTATTTCGTAAACAACAACACTGTAGATATATAAACTGCATCCATGTATGAAAAATTACAGACATGGCATATACTCGAGTTAAAAAAGATCGACAATTCCTTTAACGTGTATCCCCTTTTCAAACGTACCAGAGTTAAACACATTTTATCTTTATCTGCAAATCGCTTTAATTTGCTTATATTTATGTGGGGGTCTTATTTATTTTTGTTTACTTTAATGCAGGCATGATTGATGGATCCAAAAATGTATATAAAGCTTCAAAATGTGGTAATGTTAGACCGGTAAAATACTGAAAGTGAATGCTTTTTGATAGCACGTTGAATGAAAACACATTCTCATCCGCCCGTCGATTCACTTCATTCTTATTAAAAAGATTCCTAGAACAAGTTGGGATTTCCTTATGTTCTTCAGCTGCTGTTGCATTTGAAATTTTAGTGTACGTATGATCATTCGTATCGCTTCCAGCTTCCTGGTTTTCTAATGAAGATACGATTTCCATATACTCATCCTCATTATTACTTGCTGTTCCTAAATCAATTATTCGTCCAACCTTTAAACTTCTGAATTTCCTAGGATCTTCACCGGCAGTTTCGTAAAATGGTATTGGGTTCGTCTCATACTTCTTCTCATCGGCAAAATGTTTTTCACACACATAAGTGTTTCTTGTAATGTTTGTAACTTTTAGCTTT
Organism: Limonius californicus; assembly: GCA_014611495.1. NCBI lineage: Eukaryota > Metazoa > Arthropoda > Insecta > Coleoptera > Elateridae > Limonius > Limonius californicus. The sequence goes on along the minus strand of JABXWE010103193.1, from coordinate 2,740 downwards.
TCATTTCCACAGAATTCTAACCATAATAAACAGTTTACAAGGTTAGTTGTTGGCTTAGGAAATGCATAGTATCGAAGTGTTTTAGACTTTTTAGATTTTGATGTGCTTTTACAATCCTTGTAAACGCATTTCGACATTTTGACGACTTTCTAAAGGGTAAATTAATTAGTATAAATATATTTATTAGCATTAATTTGTAATAATCCTGAAATAATTGTATTAAAAACTTACTTTTGTGCAATTTATATAATTTTCTTTAGTCTTGAAAAAGACTGTTTTTTTTTCCGGCGAAAGTAACAATTTACCCGCAATGGAGAATACACGAAATACAGAATTAGCGAATTAATCAAACTAGGGAAACCAAAACACAAGATTAACCTTCGTCGTACCGAGCTAAAATAATTACACGGGATACTGTGCGGGGTACATTTGTACCCCCATCTTAAAATAGAGGAATATGACTTATTTGAAGGTGTCTATATATGTGTGTATATTAGAACAACAAATAAAATAAAAAATACATTTAAAGCATATATTTATTCAAAGTTAAATGTTGGTAACAAAAAAATACATTTCTTATAATAATGGGGAGAGCATAAAACAAAACTACATATTTAGTTTTGGCGTTATCGCGTTTCTCAGGGAAGGGAAGGGAAAACAAAAAAAATACATTAACACTTTCACTGCGTTACCAAATTGCGTTCATTCATCCTATATGCGACGCAGTTTTTTAAACTAATATCACGTTTTTTAACGTTTAGAGTATTGCCTAAGTATTGTTTTAGCATACTTGCGTGAATATATGGCATTTTGTTTATAAAGCGCCTATCGGCGTCCGACGCACATCGCATTAGTTTTTCATGCTGTGTGCGTATGACGCCTATAGGCGTCAATCCTTTTTTATATTTTTGTTTAATTATAAAACAGTTTTAGTATAAATGTTTATTACTTAAAAATGTCATACTGTTAACAAAGCTAAAAAGAAGTTATTGTAGGTTATAAAAAATAAAATTTATTGAACATATTTTGCAAAATATTAAGAGTTACATGCATTGTTAGTTGTTTTTGTCCATTTTCTTATGGAATTCTGCAAAACAGCTACCTAAACAAAGTCCTGGTTGCCGAGGACACATTTCACAACTGTAAATACTGTCTTTTCTTTGTTTGTTTTCGAAACAATTTCGACACTTTTTTCTTAAAATTCTTCCTGCTTCGCTTAATTTTGTTATTTTTGTAGGAAGGTGCTCAGCTTCTTTTTGTTTTGTTGGGGATTACCGGTTTCTACTAGAAGTTCTTCAATTACAGGTAATCTAATCACTCAAGGCCATTTTGGTATTTCCGGAGAACTTATTATACAGGCTGAGTTATAAAAAAAGCCGCAAGCTATATCTTCCTTATTTATTGTTCGATTTTTATGAACCAAAAAATAAATTAAACAGTTCCTTAAATACTACAAGCACACCATAGTTTAATGTTTTTATAACTTCAACTTCAATGTCCAACAACAGTCAACTTTTTATGAATTTTTTAATTACTTCAAATAGAGATTTTTTTTCTGAATTTAACGATATATGACAAGTCAACTTTTGGTGCAAAATTAACAAGAAAAAATAAATAAAATGTTTACCAACAATAACTTCCATTTTCTACTAAGCCGTCAATTATGCCGTGGAAAACAATTTCAAAGTAAATTTATTGGCATAACAAAAAGTTCACTGAAATAAGTACTTATTACAAATTGTATTTACATGTACTGCTCAAATTGACCACCATTTTTCTGAATACACAACTGGCACCTTCTAATTACTTCATGGTTTGCATTCAATACAAAATTAGTAGGTATTTGGCGACAAGTATCAACAATCCTCTGCCTTAGAACTTCAACAGTTTCTGGGCGTGTCAAGTACACTTGATCTTTCAGATAACCCCATAACCAAAAATCAAGTGGCGTCAGATCCGGGGAGCGCGCAGGCCAACGAACTGGTCCGTGGGTCCCGATCCAGTTTGCACCAAATTTGGCATTTAGCCATTCAACGTTTATTCGGGCGTTATGAGGGGTCGCACCACCCTGTTGAAAATATAGTCTATTTAGATCTGCAAGAGGCAGCTCATCCAAAAAATTGTCGATTTCTCCATGCAACAGTTGATGGTATTTTTCTTGATTTAGGTTGCCGTCATTGAAAAATGGTCCAATTAATTGATCGCCCCAAGTGCCACACCATACATTCAAACTAAATCTTTGTTGAACATTATTTTCTACGATAATTCTTGGATTTTCTTGGCTCCAATATCGGTGAATGTTTCTATTAAAAATGCCATTATTACTAAATGTACATTCGTCCGACCAAATAATTTTTCTATAAAAGGTTTGATCTCGTTGCATCATATTCAAATAAAAATTGCAAAATTGCTCTCTTCGACCCCTATCGTTTTCCACCAAACCTTGCACCTTTTGGGATACGTATGGTTTAAACTTGTGATTTCTCAGTATTGCATGTACTGTTTTCTGCGATGTGCCAATAACGTTTGCAATTTCGCGAGTAGAAGTTCTTGGATTTTCTTCCACAGTAAGAAGAACATCTAATTCAACATTTTCAGAAAATTGACGTTCCCGGCGCTTAGATTTCTTGAAAGATCCGTATAGTCTCAAATTTTCTTCCAGCCTTCCAAATTTACGAGGATCTGGAGCTTCCCTCTCCGGAAAACGGGCGCTGTAACGGCGTACTGCTTGAGCACTATT
>JABXWE010103192.1:0-20312 GCA_014611495.1 Limonius californicus | reverse complement strand
CAACCCCTATCGTTTTCCACCAAACCTTGCACCTTTTGGGGTACGTATGGTTTAAACTTGTGCTTTCTCAGTATTGCATGTACTGTTTTCTGCGATGTGCCAATAACGTTTGCAATTTCGCGAGTAGAAGTTCTTGGATTTTCTTCCACAGTAAGAAGAACATCTAATTCAACATTTTCAGAAAATTGACGTTCCCGGCGCTTAGATTTCTTGAAAGATCCGTATAGTCTCAAATTTTCTTCCAGCCTTCCAAATTTACGAGGATCTGGAGCTTCCCTCTCCGGAAAACGGGCGCTGTAACGGCGTACTGCTTGAGCACTATTTCTGTTACATTCGAAATACACTTGTAACATGTCAGTAAGATGATTATTTATATTCTTTGAGGCTTTCGCGGTTTCTCGAACTGTCAGTATTACAATTTACTTTCGGCTTAGACCGCGTCGTCATTTGGGAACTACACCCAGCATTATCAGGTAAGGACCGACCTGTAGCTTTTCTGACTTTACAAGCATTTGCTCTAGAAGTTTGAGCCAAGATGATTATTGTCCATAATTAGTGTTATTTACCAAAAAAGCAAAAACCGTGAATATGCAGGCAAAATATCACACTGACGTTTAGATGACATTTAAGATGTAATTGTTTTTTGTTTTCCACAGCATACTTGACGGCTTAGCAGAAAATTCAAGTTATTGTTGCTATACATTTTATTTATTTTTCTAGTCAATTTTGCACGAAAAGTCGACTTGTCATACATCGTTAAATTCAGAAAAAACATTTCTATTGGAAGTAATTAAAAAATGCATACATTGCTATTTAAAAAAAGTTGACTCCTGATCGTTTGACATTGAAGTTGAAGTTATAAAAAAACTAAACTATGGTGTGCTTGTAGTATTTAAGGAACTGTTTAATTTATTTTTTGGTTCATAAAAATCGAACAATAAATAAGGAAGCTATGGCCTGCGGCGTTTTTTATAACTCAGCCTGTACATGCACATAGGTCTTGTACTGCAATAACATATGCAAGCATCTGTCTCATACTTCCATAAATACCGTGAGTTCAAAAAGTAATTACGTAACGGTTGGCCATGGAATAATACAATAATGTCTAATGCAAGCTTTATATACCAATTGACGTTTAAACACAGCCTTTCTAGCGCCATCTAGCGCAAACGCCAGTACCTAACTGGCAGTGTTATGTTAGGTTAAGTTGCATGGAAAATGTAAATAAATCAATTTTTGAAGAAATTACTTCTATTATTTCAATTTAGACGATAACAGTAACAACTAAGTTAATACCCTATTAAACAAATCATAACAAGTAGGTAATCATTAAAATTGGAAATTATAATTTTTTTATTTCACAGGTACAGAAAAATAAACATACAAAACTAAAGAAGCTGTTCAAAATGACCACCGCGCGTTTTCCTGCAGACACAAATTTGCTCGTCTTTTCATACTATTAAAAGCATTTATAAGAATTAGAGTTATATTGACATACTGTTCCATAATTCTGTTTTGCAGTTCCTCGATATTGTTAATAGGGGTCTTGTATACATTATTTTTCAGATAAGGGAATATAAAGTAATCTAAAATAGTCAAGCCTGGTGATCTAGGTGGAAATTCTGGATTTTACATAAACTAATTATTCGATCGTCAAAAAATTCACGAAAGTAATTGAGGGTCTCTTGAGCGGTGTGTGCCGTCGCGCCATCCTGTTGGAAGTAGCCTTGCTGGAGCTCATCCTTATGAAGCTGATTAATAAATTCACGTACAGTATTCCGGTATCTCTGAGCAGTAACAGTTTCGTGGAAAAATATGGGTCAGATAATACGTCTTCGAGACACAGCAATCCAAACACCAACTTGTAAGTGGTGAAGGGGAGATTCGCGAAAAGTATGCGGATTTGCAGCACTCTATAACCTCATATTTTGTGAGTTTATATACCCCGAAAGGGTGAACCAGGCCGCGTCAGAATAAAAGTTAAATTTAGCAGTTCGTCGTTGTTCATTAAATTTTGTTGGAACCACTGACAGTACAAAATTCTCCTGTTGCGATCTGCTGGCAGCAACTCATGTAAAGCAAGAATTTTGTATGGGAACAGCATTAAATCTTTTTTGACAATAGTATGGCAAGTTCCTAATGATAAACCAGTCTCTTGCGAAAGTGTACGTAGTGATGTCGTAGGTTGCTCGTTCAGACGTTGATGAACATCATCAACTGTATTTTGAGTACAAACTCTTGGCCTTCCAGCTCTATCTCTATGAGTAATAATGCTCCCTGTAGCTCGGAATACATCAACACATCTTCTAAGTGCACTGTAAAAATCTCCTTCAAGGACAGTAATATCTGGAAATTGTTGCCGAAATTCCTTTAAACATGGCGCCGCACTGTAAATCCATTCGCCGTTCTCTCGAACACCATTTCGAAAATATGATTCAGTCATAAATGCTTTGTGTTCTATTGTAAAAATCATTATAATTGTAACTTAATTGAATTTTTAATATAAATTTATGATAACAACAACAGTGATGACAGTTAATGAATTTTAAAGCCTGTTGTTGACATTACTTTTATTTTCCATGGCCAACCCTTATGTAATTACTTTTTGAACTCACGGTATATAAAAGCTGCTTTATTTTTATGTATTAATGTTTATCACTCACTGTAACTGCTTTACTGTTCTTAACGTTTGTAAATTATTTTAATGTAATTTTAACAATTTGTTCTAGACGCCTCCAGCAAATTACCGTAGACAAATTGACATCCATTATGGAAGCCTACCACGTCAACAATTCATAAGCAATGGCGAAATTGTCCCAGTTACAGATTCTAATGCCAATCCTGCTAATGGTACTAGGAAAGGTGTTGCATTTGGTAGGGGAATTTCCTCTCTTCTTGGGGGTCGGGCCAGAGGTCGATCCGTGCCCAATTTAGGTGATAGCTCGTTTTTTGGCATGTTATGGATGCTATAATCGAGCTACTAACCAAACCTGACTACAACTAAAATTTGTAATTGTATATAATTATGATTAGTAAGCTTGCTTTAGGATATCTGTTTAATTTTAATACAATATTGATTCAATTACATTTCATGAATGGAAGCTGTAAAAAATTTCTAAATCCATCGCTTTTTCTAATCATAATAATCAGTTAGTCACATCGTCTATAACTGTTACCATTTAAAGCTTGTGTAGATATTCTAAATTAAAACACTAAATTTTATAATTTTGATTTTCTGCAATGTCATAATGTAATCATCGATCTCTGTTCTGTCTTGTAACACCCACTTTACTCTATGTGATGAAAGAATTCCCAGCACTTAAATGTATACTTCACCCTAAATTAGGTAGGAGGTGTTTGTTGCTGCATGCGAAATAGTATTAATTTCACAGTTTACAAACATTGCTTAAAGTTACCACCTTCTGCCTGTATCTACCTGAGAATTCTTTTGTTATGATCTTTATCGGTATTAAAATAAGCAAGCTTAGTTTAAAGATTGTATTTATTTTGTATGCTCATAGCTGAAACAGAAAAAATCATAATTGAAGACTCCAGTGATGGATCACCGCAATCTCCTTCACTGCAGTTTAATAAAAATAAGGGCATTAAGAAAATATTTGGCCGCATGAAACGCTCGGGTTCAGGTAATCTTGAAGATATACCAGGACTAGCAGAGTTTCAGCGAGGAGGTGTTAGAGCCACTGCTGCAGCTAGATTGGGATGGAGTGAACCTCAAATAATATCAAAGTATGCAAAAATAAAGTATTTTTACTAAATATAATATTTAATAACACCACATCTTGATTACATTAAAGTGAAGGAAAACAAAAACTAACATTTATTGAATAAACAATATAGTAGGTAACGCACTTAAGCCACTAAAACTTTACATTTGGCAAGTATTTTTGTTATTTCATTACTGTATAAGATAATGTTTCCTATTCTCAGTGGTAGACCACTTTATTTGAAATATTAGTGTAAGGCCTGTATGACACGGCACAGAATTTTGTTCAAAGTGTTTTTACCAAATTCTGTGTCGTGTCATGCAGCAAAATTTTGTACAAAACTCTGTAGATTCCTGTTCTAAAACATATAGAATTTTGTACAAAGTTGGCGTCTCATTGACGCGCAAACGAGCAATTTTTACAGTGGCGGCTCGTGAGTTAAGAAAGAGGGTGGGCACAAGAAAAAACTTACCTATTTTTTGTACATAAAATCCATTCTCCTATTTTTCATGCTGGAAAAAACGTCTCTGACTTTGTTGTCAAAATCCGGGATAGACTGGACAAACTTCTTTGCTATTGATAGGACCGCCAATGCGTTTAGTCGATCTTCTGATATTGTGCTTCTCAGAAAAGTTTTAATGCATTTGAGGGTGGAAAAACATGGTTCACATTCTGCTGTCGACATGGGCGTTGTACAAATAATATCCAACAGTTTGTATGTTTCCGTCAAAACCTTTTTTAGGTTGTTGTCTGCTATGAACACTAAAAGTGGCAAAATACCACCTACGTCACATATGTCATCGCGCTCATAAATTACTGAAAGTTCACTTTTCAATGTTACACTGTCCAACATAAGATAAGATTTCACAGTTTCATCAAAATATTTTTGTGGAAATGCATGCCTATAAGTTTTAAAATTTTGAGAATCGAATAATTTTGCTGCACTTAAGTGATCCTTAAAATCAAATCGGTCGCTAATTTGGCTTAATATAGTGTCACATACTTCCTTTGCTCTGTTATCTCCAGCTGTCGTTTTTTGTCTTTTTCATTGCAGGTTCATCATTATTGCGTTCTTGATTGTCATTGTCAGTAGAATTTCTAATTCGATTAATTTGCTGTTGGAATTGTTCAATTGCCTTTTGCAGTTGAGCACTGTCAATCCCGCGCATTTGCGTCTGATTAAATAATATTTCAACATGTGGCTGATGAAATGAAATATTTTCATCCAGTAGAGAAATTCCGGGCAATTCAAATGTTTCAATAAACCACTTGCTTCACTAATAGTAACTGAATCCATCCCATCTTCGTCAATAATTTTGTCTAAACATTCTTTGAAAGAATCCTGGTGTTCAAATAATGTGTTCACAGTTCGACTTTTGAAAATCCACCGTGTAGGAGCAGCGCGTGGTAATCTACGTTTGACTATTTCATCAAGAATTGCCGTTCGTTTTGGCGATCGAGATAAAAAGCTTGAAAATGACTGCAAATTTGCAAAGAAAATGTTTACATTTTTATTGCACTGTGCCGCTCGTTCAATAATTAAATTAAATTGATGCGCGTAACAGTGAATATAATGTGCATGTGGAAATGCTCTTTTGATAATGGCTTGGACACCATTTGTCTTACCACTCATTACGGACGCCCCATCGTAACTTTGAGCGATTAGTTTATTGTTATCAGACCCAGAAGGAAAATTTAAAATAGTTTGCAATTCATTCAGAAATGTTTTTGCTAATACATCAGCATTATATCCACCCGGCTTAAAAAAAGACCAAAGGCGTTTAAAAATTTGTCCATTAAACACGTATCGAATAATAACAACCATTTGCTGATGATTAGAAGTGTCTGTAGTTTCATCGGCCTCCAAAGCAATGAAATTTGCAGATTTAATTTCTTTTAATATTTCCTGCTTGTAATTTTGCAACATTGCATCTAGCAATTCGTTCTGAATAGTTTTTGAGACGCCTTTAACCACTTGTGAACCTTTCATATGTATTGCAAGCACAGCGTCTAATTCGGCAGCAAAGTTGATTAAGCCTACATAAATTCCTGCATTTTCTGACCTTAATGTCTCATCGTGACCTCGCAACGCCAATTCAAAGGCGCCGCAAAATTTAATACACATAATTAACCGGCGCAAATTATGACGATTTTTTTCCACGTCTTCGTTGTACTTAATTTTATGTCGCAAATAAGCACACTCTAATTGTTCACGGTTGTCCACTTTGCCTAAAACACCAAAATCCATGCACGCATTCATGTGAGAAACGGAAAATTTGTGTTTCTTTGCCCTCTCTGCAATGTGTTTTAAATCATTCACCCCTTGTTTATTCCACGCACTAACCTCTTTCTTAAAAATTAAGCACATAAAACAAAATAGTTTATTTGTTACTGAACATCCACTCGCATTTTTCATAGATATTCCAGTTGAATACTCTATTGTAAGTTCGGGTTTTACTTGTCGAACTGTAGTTTATCTGAAGATCAAGAATAGGCCTTCCTTTCTTCTTAATTAAAAGTTTTTCCTCAAATGATTACGGGTTTCTTAAAACATTTTGCACGTAATTAACTTCCATCATTGAAAAAACGTCACTTTCGTCTTTGAATTCACACGCGCGATTGCGCGAAAACAATGCAACTCTGCGCTCCAAATCCAAACGTTGATTGAGGATAGGGAACTAAGCGGTCGGTGCCCAATACGCCTGGTATATCGCATATAGCGAAGATAACCGATAGGCAACCAAATCTTCCTCTGCATAGGTACAAATCAGATCATTTCCCCAGAAAATAGTTTTGAGCGTGTTAGCCGCGCCTGTGGTGCGGAAGGAAAATTTGATACCATCGTTAAAATAATGAAATTAAAATAGTGCACTGAATTACATGCGAATTTCTTTCTGTGTTTATCTTGGTGGTTGGGTGGGCACGTGCCCTTGTGCCCTTTAGCACAAGCCGCCACTGTAATTCAATGTCAACTTATCTAGTTTTTGTAGAACAAGTCTATCCTTCTGTCCTTTAACGCAGCAAAATTATTTATTATGTCTTCGTAAAATGGTTGATTTTTTAGTAATTCTAATAAGAGTTCTTTTTGAATTGAAATATTTGCCAAAAAGCCTATCTTGAGTTAATGCATTTCTTAAGTACGTTTTTATTCGTTTAAGGCAAGAAAAACTTCTTTCCAACGGAATAGTTAATATGAGGCAAAACAATTTGTAGGCTTCGGTAAAAATTTCTTTGTTCTCTTTGAGATTTTCTAGTAATTCTTGGGTCTGTAGATCGCGGTAACTTTCATTGGCATAAAGAGGATTTAATTCGTTTGTAGGACGCTGACTTTCTGTAAATATTTTGCCATAAAATTGACCTAAACTTTCAAATGCTTTAGACGGAAACCACGAATCATATTGTTCGAATTTCGTAGTATCAGCCACAGACATGAATTGTAACTTATCACAGTCTTATTTCCATTTCCATTACAATGTGATCCAGTACTTCAAAAACAAAATTCTGTATTTTCTTTTAATGTCATTATTTGTAAGGCTAGCGTGTTTCCGTTTAGGGCGCTTAGAAATATCGATTTGCATCATTTCTATTTCCTTAGTCTTTTCGAAGAGTGTATCAAAGAAATTGTCATTCCTTTTCCTCTTTAATAGTTTAATAGTTTTACTTATTTTTGTAACACAAAAATTAATATCCAATGATTTCTTTTGGAGAACATCAAATAATATGTTAGTGAGAGAGAATATATCATTAAATACTACAGCTAAAAATGTGTATTTAAAATTGTTGAAATCGTTTAAAAACCGACAGTCAAACCCGAGCATGCAGTTCTACAGCTGATTGCGACTGAACTCTTCACTTGCGCGATTCACCGTGAATTAATTGTAGATATTGATGTAGGCATTACCATGGCAACGGAGGTAAAAGTGCAGAGTTAAAATACGTTTGAGGCTGACTCTTCACTACAATTGCACGAGTGTTGTAGGTAAGATTTTTTAAGGTCACTGTGTTCACGCTCGGCAGACTGCATTTAAAATTTAAATTTTAGTTTGTTTTCACTAAGCTTATTGTATCTACGAGTATGTATGCCATCAATAAGATAAATAATTTGTTATGTAATTTAAATAAATATTCGCTATTGAATGAAAATTTCAGGTGTAGAGGCACTTCACCTACTTCACTTGGCAAGCCGCCACTGCTCGGTAGTTTACTTAAATATGTAATGAATTCACAATAAACACATAATCTTAAAAAATTCACTTTGGGTAGGTCAATCAATACATAAACATAAAAATTTAAAAAAAAATAAAAAATTCATTACACATAGCTATTTATCCAAATACACCTGTAGTTAATTGTGTCGGTACACTTCCCCATAAAACAATGATGTCATTCTTCATGGGAGTAATTATTCTGCATCATGGTACTGGATCCTAAGCAAGTACATTAATAAATGTTCGATTCTTATAAATACTGATGTTTCTACTAACCTTTGTTTTCCACTATTCCTGCGACTCAATCTACGAGTGGCATCCCCAGAATACATACTCAAGGTAAACCTTTCAGTCGGGTGGCGATGTACACGCAATTCCTTTTGCCCCACTTTCTTTGCTGCATCCACTTTTGCCATGAACTTTGTGATGAGATCCTTGCATTCTAAATTCTCCTCGGGTTCCCAACTGTCTTGGGATGAAGCATAGCCCTTCCAGGAAACCAAGAATTCCCTCTTTCCATTCCGTTTGAAATAGACATCAATAATGCGATCTACCTCAAACTCGTCATCGGACTCCCAATCTACTTCAGTTTCTGCTTTTGGTGTCTTTTTTGCCTTAGATTTCTTTTCCTTCTTGGGGCTCTTCTTGCTCTTTTTGGAGTCATTATTTTCATTGCTCCTCTTGTCCTCACGCCCAGCTTTAAATTTCTTTATAAGCTCTACACAATCAAGGGTCGATTCGGGCTCCCAGCTGTCACTTTCTGGTTCGTACCCCTTCCAGCGGATTAAGTAGTGACGGACTCCCTTGACCATTTTTTCATCAAGTATTTCTTCTACCTGAATGCAGGAAATTGCAATCAACTTTTTAATTATATACATTAGGAACATGCATAACAAAGCTACTAACAAATGTCTCATGTAGCATACATTCCCTTTGGTAAACTGTTCATAACCATATGTATCAGAAAGTGTATGTGCAAGAAGTATGCGAAATTAAATGTACATCTTTAGGTACCCTTGAAATAATTACTATTGAGTAACCTAGCTTGATTAGTAAGAAGATATTAGAGCTCTAACATCTTATAATTATTCTAAATAAAAGGGATCAAAAAGGTTATATAATTCGTATGGGGTCAAAAAATATTTAGTTCATAAAATTTTTAAATCATAAAAAATGATAAAATATAAACTTTTAAATATTTAATAATTAATAGATGTACATACTGTTTACAATGCATATTTGACAGATATTAACATATTATAGTCATTATAGACCAACTGAAACCATTTGAGTTGATATTTCATAAAGTAAGTCGTCGTGTCACGAAAAATATAGAAGTGTTTTAGTAAAGTTATATGAAGAGAACAATAAGCTAGATTTCTATAACTTTATTGAGAAAATCGTAGCAACAATTTTACATCAGACCCAATAGTAAGGAACATCAATGTTTATTTTGTGCATCACCTGAACTAAAAGTTGACCTTGAATTAGAAGAATATTCTGTTGGGAAAAATTTCTTACTTTGTTTTAGATTTACACAATTTAGAGAGTGACAATATTCGATATTGCGTATGCTAGTTAATAAACAAGCTTTTAAATAATCTGACTGATACAGAACTCAATAGAGAATTATGCGATAAAATTGAAGAAACTATGCTGCAACGTGTGCAGGAAGGTAGTAAGTCTGAAGTTCGCTTCCAAGCCGTTTCTGCTGTGTATCGTCTTCAATATCCTGATAATTAGGAATGTAGAATAATTCCAATAATGCTTAAGCATATGTCTGGTGATCTTAGTGCAAAAGTAAGAAAGATATGTGTTCAAAAAATAGCCATCCGAAGAGACGTTTTGGCTGCTTTAGTCGAACGAGGAAGGGATACAAACAGTGAGGTTCGATTAGCTGCTTTCATTAGGGCTTCAAAGTTAGCGCAACACTTGATTAGCGAAAAGTATGCTATACACTATTCACGATTGATTTGCCATCCAGCAGGCTGTGTTTTTTTTTCTTAAGTTGCATTTCTTAAATATTATTTGATTGATTTCTAGCAATGTCAAAATCAAATTGCCCTGTTGCCAGCTCCCCTACTTTTTTAAAATAGTCTAGTAAGTTTAGAATTAATAAAACACATAATATATTATACCTACTTAATTGTCAGAATGGTGAAAGTTATTAACAAAGTTACTAAACTGCAAATTGTGAAAGCTTTCAACAATTATAAAAGAGATAGGCCAGACTTCACACGATTTACGATTATAAATCGATTAATTGATATATTTGGGGTAAGCATGTATTATTTCTTAAATATGCAATTGCAAATTACTTATAATTTTAGGTGTCTGAGCGTTGTATAAGGGACATTTTATCACAAGGACAGGACGTTTTAAAATCTTCCATTTGTAGTATACGCGCTAAGACGGACGTTTTCTTAAATTACACGTTTAGAAAAGATTTGCAACGACAAATTTGGCAGTATCATCTGAAGAATGAACATTTTACTCTCAACAAACTCTTGGCTGACTCTCGCGAAAATTTGGAATACAAGGGGGGCAGGACTACTTTATTCAAAATTATTAAATCAATGGGTTACAAACACAAAATGGTGAATGAACGCAAAATTTTATGTGAACAAAAACACGTCGTTGCATCCAAAATTAAATTTTTGAGACAATTTCTCCAATATCAAAATTCTAGTGAAAATGTGACATTCGTGTACCTAGACGAAACGCGGATTTACCAAAATGGATCCGCGAGTCGTCAATGGGTACACGAAACCGATTTTAAAAGTAACCCAGTCAAAACTAAAAGTGAGAGGAAGAGGTTCACGATTTTGAATGCGGGATTTTGGAAGGGTGCGACATGTTACTAGACTCAAAGAACAACGACAGGCTCTATCACAAAACTATGAATGGGGACATTTTTCAAAATTGGTTGGTTAATCAGCTGATTCCTGCTTTGGACAAGTTGCAAGGAAAATTTGTCGTGGTTACGGACAACGCACCGTATCATTCAGTGCAGTTTGACAAGCCCACATTTTCTTGCCAAAAAGGTGTATTGCAGGAATGGTTGATTAACCACCACAATGTCGAAATTCAGGGCAAAATTACTAAGAAAACTCTTTGGGTGTTAATTAACTTTTTACAGCAGCCGGAAATAAAAGATACGTAACTCACGAAATTTTGAAAAAGCGCAAATATAAAGTTCTTCGATTGCCTCCATACCATTGTCAATACAACCCAATTGAAATGGCGTGGGGGTTTTGTAAGACCTATTACAATAAGCACATACATTCGCAACCAAAATCGAAAGACAAGGTTGCAAATTTATGGCGTGAGGTTCTTTCAAAATGTACCCCCAACATGTGGCAAAATTTCTGTGAGCATTGTGAAAAAGTTATTTCGGAAGACTGGACAAAACATTTGGGAAATCTATCGTTTGAAAATATTCCTTCTTTCATTATTTCAATTGGGGAATCTAATTCAGAATCGGAGGGTGCCGATGATTCAGATACTTCTAGTGATAGCCTGAAGGTGGAATAGCGTAGGGGATATTTTTTTTGCATCTAAATTGTGAATTAGTGTTTTACAGTTTTTATCTCGCCCGAGAAAAACACTGACCTCAGTGGAATACGAACTTGGGTCTCTTAGCACCAGAGACAAACAGTCAACCACTGGACTACCATAATATCAACTTGAAAGATGAGCGGCATGGACGTTAATTCTTAATTTGCTGCAAGACCTAAATATAGGACAACAAAGAAATGCGTGGAATATGCTCTGTATACATACGATTTGAGTTGAGAATTCTCGTGTAAAAAGAACAGCATAACCTAACTTAATTAACGGACAAATTTCATTGATACCACACATTCCCCCAGATTTCCACAGCCTGCTGGATGGCAAGTCAATCCCGAATAGATTATATGTAACTCCTTACAGAGCATCTGCGGGTATATGTTCATGGGCTTTTTTGACTTACTGGGTCCCCCAATACACTAAATAAAAATAATATCGGTTTTCTGAAGATTTAAAAATTGGTTGACTTGACATAAACCTTTGGTATACCCACAAAGAACAAACATAACCTCAAACCTGTTGTATTCTACGTTGTAAATGAAGACCGTATACGTTTTTCGATGGTTTTTTTTCTGCTTCGCCTCTTCTTTACGGTTTTTCTTACTTAATATTTAACAGCTGCTATGCAGAGCATGGGGAGGAAAAGGAGAGGTTGAAATAAGGTTTATTTAAACAATAACTTAATTGTGTCATCAGGCACGTTTAAAGTAAAGTCATGTAACCCCATCATACATTTGTCCTGCCAAAATTATTTTGATCTATAGTTACGTTTGTATGCGAAATTTAGAGGGGTATTGCAGCTGATTGTGACCTTGCGTGACACAGTGGATCCACTGCTGTAATAGATTGCAGAGAGTCACCCAACAGGGCAGATAATCAGAAAAACGATATCAGAACGAAATAAGCTGCAAAGGAATTTCCAAGTAACCTATAATCATCCAGTATGCTTCTTATTATTAAAATAAAGTCATCCACGATACAATTTTATTTTGACAAATTTAATACTACAAAAGTTAATTACAAAATAAGTACAAGAAGCCGCTTCTATTTAAACCTATAGGAATTCATTTCTTTGGATTTTTTCAAAAATTGCAATATTGACTAGCACATCAACATTGTTGTTATATGTACACACTTATCCTAGCCTACATATTTAATGGGGACACCTTTAAATGTTTAATCATCCAAGGGACAGTGCTTACAGGAATTTAACTAATGCCCATCATAGATATTTATGATATCAAGGGTTTAAATACATTATTAGAAATTAGAAAGTGTTTATAAGCAAACATTGTTGACTATACAAATGACGTCATAGGTATCGGTGATGTGCGTCAGTTGATGGACTGCCCAAAATACTTATCGTTGTTGCTAATTTACTTAGTATAAAATTAATATCACTACTAATTATAGGAAAAATAGGATGGATACGTTCGTTTATAATCAGGTGCATGATAATACAGCACTTTTCATTTCTTCTTTGCCTTCATTACTTTTTAACTTTCTTGAGCGTCCCAACTTGGGTGACAGTCGTCCTTGCTCCAGAATTGTTTAAGATTCGTGTACACTTTATTTGTTTTGCTGTTGTAATTTAGAGCTTCACATGCTCTGCAATAATGGACGGAATTGGTTCCGAAGTATCCGTGCTCGTTAAGCACCTTAAAGTACTTCTTCCACGTTAAGTACTGCTCCAGTTCACTTGGCGTTTTGTTTAAATAAACAATGTAATTGGCTAAGTCTCTAGGGCTAGCAAAATCGTCTACATTAATGTACGAATTCGGCGGCAAGAGCTGCTGGTAAATGTGTTTCGAGGTACCCATGACAATGGGGATGGCGTTTTTCGCATAACCATTCCACCAGAGCTTCTCAGTTACGTACTCATCACAGTTGGAGTTCTCGAAAGACAAGTAGAATTTGTATTTTGAGATTTCTGCGCAGTCTTTTGTAAAGTGTCCTGGGCACCTGTAAGTAATCTTAATTACTATTATGACCGTGCTGGTGACAGCGAATGAACCAATCTGAATTCTGGACTGCATATGCATTTTTTAGAATTAAATTACACAAATATAGAAGCGATTTAAAAAGCATATCGCAAGCTTGGACAATTTCATGTATATCCGTCTAACATGCTAGAGTTGCCAGACTCACTACTACGCAATTCTTTTGAATAATTTAAGAACCGAACAGAAAATTAGAACAGATCGTGCATCAACGTATGACCAGACTTTTTTTGGAACAATATCATATGCAGTTGGCAGAAATGTAAGAAATGTACAAAAAAATGAGTTTACAATCACTAGGCCTGCTAAGTTATCAGACCGAACACTCTATGTTTATAGAATTATAATACGGCATTAATTTTTGGGGCAGCGTTAGGTAGGGGTATACAAAATTGTCTCTTTTAGGATAAACTTACATAAACTTGACCAAGGTTTTGTATGCCCTACTAAGTCCACGGACTTAACATCTACACATTTTTTAATAGCTTTCATTTAGTCCACTCTTATCAAAAAATTGTATTTGTTAGCAACGATTTACTCCACTTTTGCATTAATTTCAAGACATGTGTCTATTGGTACTACGCCTTCTAGGTTACCAGATTAAACATTGGATAATATTAGCATTATCTAATGTATCTATAATTTTAGTGATATCCACAACTGTATCTTAAAGCAAAATTACACAAACTCGGCAGGGCCTTACAAATAGAAGTTTAAAAATTCCATTTAATTTTGTGTACCATGTTATGGCCTGCTAGGTTAGCGGACTTAACACTCTGTAGTGTTAGTACTTTTATAATGTGGCATTTGTTGAATATTGAATGCTATCCACAAATTGCCTTTTGTTTAGACAGAACCGATACAATGTAATTATGTCTAGATTTGACATTTGTAAAAAATTTCGGAATAATATTGTACGGACGTGGCAGTCATTATATAAACTTTCAAGAAATGTGTCTATCAAATTTGCCCTCTAGATTATCGGATTTTAATCGACTATGTAGTTTCAGCGTTTTAAAGCTCTTTTCATTTAATAATGTAATATGTTTATAATGCAAATTTGTTTACGTATACCAAACAAATGATGTCATTAATATGGAAATGGACTCGCTCCCTTTAATGTGTAAAACTTACTTAAGTGTTCCGCATCCTCCGTACTTGTCAACTGGAATGTGCTTTCCTAATTGCTTAACGTATCCCCAACGGTTATTTCTGCCCCCACAATTGGAACCCATGATGGCGATCAGTACATCCTGCTTTTTACCTTTGTTCCATTCTTCCAGGCTCTCTTCGACTCCATTCTCTCCAGGTTTTAAGGCTATGGTGCGACCATACGGAACTGGGATGTCGGAGTCCATTCTTAAAATAAAACCGCTTTGTAATCGAGGTTAGTTCAAATTCAATTCAGGGGCATGCCGTGGAACTTAAATCGCACGTCCAGACTTCTATGTTATTTACTTAACAACTGCAATTTTTGCTGATAGCACTGTGAAATCATCATAAAACTTACAAAAGTCGAAACAATTGCTAGCCTGCAATTAATGTCGGCTGAACATGTTTTGTTGCATGTATTACGCTGAGACACTGATGTTATTCTTTATGACCTACCCCTACCTAAAATTTAAATGTTTCATTTACCTGTACGTCATGGACCAGTTGAATATACCATCATAATTTTGCATGGTGTTATTTTTTGAGTGCATGAACGTGTGGAACGGACTCTCGTCGGTGAGGAAGGTCCAAATTTGTTTAGGGTCTCGTTTGCCCTTTGGAAGCTGATCTACGTTCCTTGTTTGGTGTAGATGAAACAACACCAAATCTGCTGATGGAAGGTCTTCATTTTTATAGGTTATGTGGCAGTTCTTCGCTGAACAGTGTTCAAAGGGGTCAAAACTAAAATAGAATTGTTTATGTACATTTTTGCTTTCTATGTTCTGTTGCTTAACACAGCATGGACATACATGCGATATACCTAAGATTCAATCTATTTATTAACTAAGGTTTAGACAAAAAAAGTGATGCATCTTTGAGAGCCTTTTGAAAAGAAATATACTAATGGAATAGGAATTGGTTTTTAAAGATTCTAGGCGTAAGCAGCAGGCTTTCACAATCGTATTAATATACAGGGTGTTCATGAATTACAGGAGCAAACTTCTATGGCTTAAAGTATTCTTCTTCTTCTTAAGCCCTTCAAATCCATTTTTGGACATAGGTCTTCTCTAATGTGTTCCATCTTGTGCTGTTCGGATCCATGTTAATCCAGATGTTTTCTTAAAGTCGTCGTACCAGCGCATGGGTGGTCGTCCGCTTTCTCTTTTGTGTTCATGTGGTCTCCATTTTATTATTCTCTTGTTCCATCTATTTGTGTTGCTTCTGGCCACATACCCTGCATAACTCCATTTCAATTGGGCGATTCGAACTCCTACATCTGTTACTTTGGTGATGGGTCTAATTCTTTCGTTCCGTATTTTATCCTTTCTTGTAATGTTCAACATTGCTCTTTCCATCGTCCTTTGAGCTATCCTTATTGATTCGATGTTTCCTTTCGTTGTTGCCCAGTTTTCTGTATCATAGGTCATAGCTGGTATAATGCATTTCTCAAACACTTTTGTTTTGAGGCGTTGGGCTATTTTCCTGTGTTTTTGAATGAAGGATAATTTACCAAAGGCGGCCCATCCTGCTCGTATTCTTCTTTTTATTTTCTCTTTTTCGTTGTTTCGTCCTAGTTCTATTCTTTGTCCCAGGTATATGTAATCCGTCATTCTTTCAATTTCTGTTCTTCCTATGTTAGTTGGTATTTCTGGTCCGGGGTACATAACCTTAGTTTTTGTTAGGTTCATGTTAGTCCTATTTTTTGTGATTCCCTATTAAGGTCAACTATCATATCTTCTAGATCTTCTCTACTCTTTGATATAAGAACAATATCATCTGCGTACCTAGGACACTACGTTGTGGCTTAAAGTATACATGAAAACAAATATTTTTTGTTAATAAATGTATGGTCAAAAGTGTTTCTTTTCAGCGATAGAACTTCTCATAGATCCTTTAAGAAGCGCCTAAATGCAGGCAACTCAATTTACAACCTACTATTTGTTTCCATAACGACGGAAATTAATACAGGATAAATAAAGCCCTCTTTCCCACTTTTCAAACTCAAATTAAATTTGTAATAAATTAATTAACAAAATCAACTATTTGAAAGATTTACAATAACTAATTCATACACGAAGCACATCTTCCGCGAAAAATGAGCAGGCGCACCATCGTGCTGCAGCCACATTTGAGGTGGAACATCTTCCAAAAGTTCATACAGGCAGGAGTTTCACGTTGGTTGCGGCAGGAAAGTACATTCGTTGTCAACAGACACAACTGTGGAGCTACCAGAACAAGGCGAACGGTGGATTTTGAGGAAGAAGTTTTGGAGGGAATGGCTGAAAATCCTTCTACTAGTTCAAAAGCCATAGCTCATGAAATGGGAGTGAACCATGTTTCAGTATGGGAGGTACTACATGAGCAGTAGCTACATCCACACCATCCACAGAAGGTACAAGCCATTGTTCAAGCAGATTTTCCCAGAAGGGTAGAATTTTGACAGGAATTTCTGCGGCAGTGTAATGAGGATCCAGAATTCCAAGTAAACTTTCTGTTTAGTGACGAGGCATCTTTTACGAAAGAAGGAATATTCAACAGTAGAAACAGCCACATTTGGGGCGATGAAAATCCCCAAACTGTGGTTGAAAAGGGATACCAGCAAAGATATTCAGTGAACATTTGGGCCGGTATTGTTGGCGATAGACTCATTGGACCATATCTGCTACCCCAAAGGTTAACAGGAGCAATTTATTTAAATTTCTTGCGTCATGTCTTGCCTGAACTTTTGGAAGATGTTCCACCTCAAATGTGGCTGCAGCACGATGGTGCACCTGCTTATTTTTCGCGGAAGATGTGCTTCGTGTATAGAAACTGGGAGGCGACATTTTGAACATTTACTATAATTTTGTTAATTTTTGAATTAGTTATTGTAAATTTTAAAAATAGTTGATTTTTGATTTGTAATTTTGGTTTTTTCCTATTGCTTAGTTTTGAAACATTTTATTACTTAATGTATTTGAAATTTAATTTGAATTTGAAAAGTGGGAAAGAGGGCTTTATTTATTCTGTATTAATTTCCGTCGTTATGGAAACAAATAGTAGGTAGTAAATTGAGTTGCCTACATTTAGGTGTTTGTTAAAGAATCTTTGAGAAGCTCTATTCACTTTTGACCATACATTTATTAACAAAAAATGTTTGTTTTCATGTATACTTTAAGCCCTAGAAGTATGTCCCTGCAATTCATTAACACCCTGTATAATCAATAGTTGTATAGGGTTCTTGGTAAAACAATGGTACGTTTTGGAGATATAATTAACAAGTAGTCATTGTCTTTAAATAGTTCTGGTAGTGCCCACAGAAGGAGCAAGCGCTGAAAATCTAATTAATTATATATTAATTAGATTTTCAGTGCTATAGCTGTAAAAGATTTTCGGGAAAATGATAGAAAGCTATGACTAATATGTAAACAATAGTTTTAAATTGGCCTGAGGGTAACCATAGAAGGAATAGCTTCAAATTCTTAATTTAACCCAACTCAACGCTTTTACAACCATAATTAGTTAACCCTCTGAAATAATACGTAAAATATTACCGTTGATTCGTATAATGTTTGATGTGCCTTCTTTCCAGAATAGGTCCATGTTTCCAAATCAAAATGGTGTAGTTTCTTGACGTGTCCACGCTGGGAGGATTATAATCCAAGTACAAAATTTGTCCCAGTTTTGATAACTTGTTTATCTGTTAGGAAACCACGACTTTGATTATTTTCATTTCAAACAATTAGGAAACTAATTGTACCTGTTTATCGCTGAATCCTCTCCATTTTTGTTGTTCGTAATTTGAAATAGCAGCCAACGCTGGTTTTCTTACGCTGTTTCCTCCTTCGATGGTCTCAGCAAAATTAGCGTAAACTTTCGAATACGTCGCAGGGTTCTGGACGAGGACCACGAAGAACATAATCATGAACAGAGACAGTAGTACCATAAACCATTTTCTGAATGTTGTTACCATATTCAAGTTATCTACAACAGAAGATGATTTGCGATGTTTTGAAATGAAGCTACATAGAGGAAGTGTAATTCAAAATGAAATAAGTAGAATTTAAACATTAAATAAAATATTATCATTTCTAATTGAGATTTAACAAGTTTATTATTTTTTTGACAATTAAAATTAAAACTGTGTAGGTATTATTTAAAAAACTTTTTCACCAATTACCTGTAAATTTTCTAGAAGAAGGGGGTGGTAAAGGGCGAAAATATTTAATAACAGCAAGTGGTTAACGTTTATATCATACATGAATCCTCCTTTATATCTTGGCATTAACTCCGCCCTCCTCACCTGACTAAGAAACGAATTACAGAAATGTAGAAATTCATTTTTAGAAATTTCAAAGGTATATTATAATTGAATCAAATATACACCGTGCGATCGAGAATACCTAGATACATTGTAATAAATATTTTATTATTGGGATTACTTGTTGATTAGTTAAAAATTTGCGGGGTGCATTCTCATTGTCATTGAGACAACTTCTACTGTTCTATTTTAGGGTAGTCTAGTGGTTAGCGCAATTGCCTATAGACCCATTGGACACGGGTTCGATCCTGACTGAGATCTATTAGATTTTTCTGATAAGGAAAAATTTGAAAGAGGGCTTTCTGTCGGATATGCTTGGAAAACCTCGCCCTAGACCTTACTCAATCAAAATACAGTACTACAATACAATATAGGATGACCCGGATTCCTGTAGCCTTGAAATCATTTCAATGACAACTGCAACGTGAATGGAGGCTAGCAGGGTTAAACATTTTTATCTAGTTATTCTATTTATTTTTGTTATTTTGTTGACATGCATATTTCGATACTATTCTACTAAATCAACAGAATGTCGCGGGAACTAATAATTATAGCTCTTCAAAAAATTTAAACCTTTATTTAATATTTATAAAATTAAACAAGCCAATATAAAATAAACGTAAAATGAAAATAATAATTAATTAAAAGACTTGCACAAGCCAAATATTTGAAAAACTCAATAGGCACCACTCCGTAGTACCCACCACATATCACAGCCTATCTAGGTTTTTTTTTAAATTCTTATTGCAATCCTCGTTTGTACGTTTAGGCAGTGTCGACTTGTCGAGGTGGTGGATAAGGCTAAGCTAGTTTGTGCTATGTACAACAGGGCCCGCCTCTGCAAGTTACCATGTTGGTGTGTTTAGATTGCCATTAATTTGATCCCCAATGGACCGAAACCCAGTACCGACCACCGAGAGAATCAGAAAAAACTTCTGAGCCCTCTTGGATGGCTTAGTGGTAAGAAAGTCAGGCTTTGGATGTAATAGTACAACTGGACAAGGTATCTGTATTATTTTATTTTAACGAGTGTAATATTCAACAAAGACGAAAATGTAGAAGTACTTCTCATAATAACCATAGCTTGATAACAGAATTGTCAAAACATTACCAATTTAAAATGAGTTCGACGTTTAAAACTTGACAAATTGCAATGACAACCGTCAAATCTTTGAAATATTAAATTATTTTTTACATTTTATTTCTTTTATGGATCATACAGTATATGTATTATTTCCTTGTAGTGAATTCAACAATTGGCAATCAAAAAAAGATAAAATATTTCAGAAATAGCTAATTTTGTTACTGAATTGTTAACATAACCTAAAATATAAACTTAAAATGAGTTTGACGTTTA
>JABXWE010103191.1:0-28275 GCA_014611495.1 Limonius californicus | reverse complement strand
CACTACTAGAACATTTAACGAATTTTCCAACAATAATTTCTGCATTTCTTTTGAATTAAAAGCGATCCAATAAGTATCAAGGTAGTTTTTCACAGAAAACAACTGAAATTTGACATTGACTTTACTTTTAATTTTATTATTTGTACGATTTGTCAAAATGGAAGAGGATGGTGATTGTACTCCTCCCGAAATTAGAAAAGAAGCTGGGAAAATCCAGTACGACAAATTACTATTATTATCCGGTCGTGGCGCGAAATTTAACGCTTTTCTAACGTTCTTTCCTACTAAAAAACGATTACTTTTCTTTGTGATTGCCAAAATTTACTAAATTAACCAACAAAATTTGTAGCTGTCATCAACGTAAAAATGTATCAAGGAATGTCACTATCGTCAATTGTTTTTTTTATCTCCTAGTAGGAGCTAATGAAAAATTATCTCCTACTAGGAGAGAAATTCATCTTCTTAACCCGAAAACGACATAAATAATGGCATCTTCTACTACTAGTAGTGGAAAAACAATTTTAATTAAGACATATAAATAATATAGCAATATCTTGTAAATGTACACTAAATTGTAAATTATACTATAGTATAGATATAAGGCATGTAAAAATGGCATTGGCTCATAATATAAACACTTTACTTACTTCACATTGTAACTTATCTCTGATATTTTGTTATGCAAAAAATGAGACATAGAGAAGCATTTTTGTATGGTAATTAGTTAATGATGATAATACAAAAAAGCAGGCTGTGCAAACCTTAAACGTCTTACTTTTGTTACCACAGATAACTGATTTTTGTCGGAAGATATAGCACCTTCGAGGTGACATATCGAAGCAATGAGATATGCAAGCTTTAAGGAAATCAAGCAGTGCTTTACCGTTAGAGATGGTGTATGTCATCAGATAATTTTAAAAGTACACTGCTACAGCTACGATTGTCTATATACCTAGGTAGAATGTGTTCCTGACATGAACATGATTTCATGACTTTCTATAATTCTTGATGAGACAGATAGGACAGATAGCATGTGTTATAGATCATCAAATTCCGCAGGCAACGAAGTTTTAGAATTAAATATAAGTTAGAGATATATTATGTGATTTTTGACTAAGGTAGACGTAGACGAAAGATAGATTTGACCTGGACTTTTTTATAAAACAATAACAACACAAAGCTAATACACAATAAATTACTTTTCAAAATAATACCCTTGTTTTAATACACATTTATTCCAACGATGGGGCAATTTACGAATGCCGACCGAGAAAACAATGTTGGTTGCCTGCGAAGCAAAATAATCTCCGCTTTCATTACCTTTTCATCCGACTTGAATTTGTTGCCTCTTATGTAATCTTTAAGGAGCTAAGGAGATATAGTAGCAAGACAATCAGTCGGAACTATAAGGTGGGTGAGGCAACACTTGCCATCCTAATTTAGTGAGCCTTTTTTGGGTTAAGGGGGCACCTTCCAGACGGGCATCATCGTGAAGAAGAATGATGCCTTTATTCAATGATCTGCATAGTTTGGTTCTCACAGACTGCCTCACTCCTAAAAGAAGTTGACTGTTATACTTTGCGTTCATAGTCTTCCGGTCAACTTAGAAATCTACCAAAATTGAACGGTAAATATATCAGAATTTAGTAGTCATCACTTTGCCGACTGACTATAGGATTTTGAATTTTTTTGATTGCTGAGAACTTGAGTGGCCCCATTCCACGTCAGCCAGTTTAATTTTTGTTATTTAATGATGCATCCAAGATTTGGCTACGGTAATGATTTGTGACAAAAAACAAACTTCATTTTAAAAACGCTGAAAAGGTTATTGTAAAATTTAAACATGTTCCTACCTTTGCTTGTCAGATAGGTATTTTGAAACCCACCCTGCACTAATTTTGTTAAATTTAAGCTTTTCACTATTTCGGCCATCTCGCGAATTGTTATCCTCCTACTTGCCCGAATAAGCTCATCAACTCGTCGGACATTCAATTAATTGACGCAGTGGCGGGGATTGCAATATGTGGAACATTTGATATACGTCTGCGGTCTACGACGGACGATTTATACGAATCAAACACTGAAAAGTATTTTTGGCCAAATTGTGTATGGATCCGATGATAAATATGATAAATATAAGCAGCTTTCTCGTCTTCGGGACATAAAAGTTGATTATAACTTGTTGTGCAACAGAACTGGGTACATCACTTGAAGACATGTTTGACACAGCAGCCATTGTTTACGCATAAAAAACACAATCTCTGGTATTTATTGACTAAATTCAGATACCGTTAGTTATTATAATTCAGAAAAATACAAAGTCCAGGTCAAATCTATACCCCCTTTGTATTTTTAGATAATGGTTTATTATATTCAGCAACCCCAGCGGAAATTACAATAATAGGCGGTTATGTCGCTAGTATTATTCTAATATATTTTTATATAAATATACTACGTGACTGTCTGCCATGCAGATATATGTCACGTAGATGATGTATTCAATATGGGTATCTTAAGTATACGTATCTGGAACATAAATATTAAACTATCGGGCATCGGTATATACCAGTAGATGTTAAAGTTCATTCAACGAACTTTAAGATACTAAATTGTAAGTATCTATGTTACTGATACTAGCACATCGCTAAAGCGTATACAACTGCCGCATTCATCCAATTTGGCTACTGAAGTTATCTAAAATAAATGTCATTATTGATTCATATTTTTATTTTGTAAATTCGTTTAATAACAACTTAAATAATCATAATGTTTATTAAGGAAGGCATTTTATAAGAATTAACTGTTTAATTTATAATTTTATTTATCCAGATTCCAGAATATTCTAAATGTTTCAAAAACCTTTATTAAGTAATGCTATTACCCTAATGTGATTTATTATTTATTTTTCATAGGATATGAACATGTCGCAGAATCTCTTATGTATACATTTTAAGGAATTGTTAATTTGTGGGACTAGGATTATTTCCACGAATTGTTAGTTTCATAATCATTATTCTCCAGGAAAATATTCCTCATTTAAATATAACTTTGGAATTTTCAAAAAATAGTGTATATTTCGCAATCTAGAATAAAAAGCAAACAAAATATTAAAAAATAACTAAAAGTATAATTATTGTAGTCCGATGTCGAAACTACATTTTTCTTTATTTTATGTTTCTTATTTTTATTTTTCTTTTCCGAATTCTTAATGGTATAAGTTATACGATATAACTAATAACACTTATTCTTATTTTACAGTGAAAACCGGAAATGACGATCCGAACACGGACATTGTTCAAAAGTCAATTGGAGTTATGGGGCGATGGCATATATGGGTGTGTTTCATAATATTTCTGGTCAAATTTCCAGTTGCATGGCATCAACTCAGTATTGTATTCGTTGCACCTCCCATTACTTTCACTTGTGCTGATAATGGAACGCAAAAATGTGATACCAACTGTTCTAGCCATGCTTTTGACAGGTAAGTTTTTCATTTTTTCATACACATATACCGACACTTGTATATCATAAATAAAAATGTATTATAATTAAATTAACGTTTTATAAATAATTTTAAATAAAAAATAAGAATTTGGTTTGTACTTTTATGACAAAGTTTGTGAGTCTCAATTAAAATTAGTATATGATTAAAAATTAAAAAAATTTATAAAGTAGTTTCTATTAATAAATAAGAATATTGTTTAAAATATGCTCCGCAATAGAGCGAGCTATAAGTTTCATTTTTATAGTCTTTACTGTGTAACTGTATCGGGCTCGCACTGTTAGGCATTGTGTATTACAAATTTAGCTTTATCGTGGATTCGTAGCTATCGTCTTTTTCTTAAATTGTTATCTAAAATTGCCTACAAAGTGACGACTGACTTCATATGAATTGTGTGCTGTACCTGCAATGCTTTTGTTTGTATTATTGTTTAAGACAGCAAAAATTTTTTCCAAAGTCACACATTACAATTTTTTTTAACGCCAATCAAAGAGCATATAAGGTAACCTTATATGCTCTTTGCGCCAATAAACATTTTCTTAGAACCATACAATTGTAGATACCTTTAATAAACATTCATAAGCAGATGTTTTTATTTAGAGTTTTGTTTGATGCAATATTAAGCAAGAAAATTGTGTTTATAACGGGGTGTTGTTAATAATGTGAGACTAATTTTGGGTTGCAGAGAACCCATCCAATCAAACTCTTAGTTAGTCACGCACTAAAGGTGACAACCTGTCAAATTTGACAACACTTAATACTCAGTCAACTTAAATATCGTCTTGTTTATACATTATTGTTGTAGTAATAACAATTGAGTTTTTAGTAGTTTATTAATGCTAAATCCTTTTGGTAAGTTCTTTCATTCTCAACTCATCAGTGATTAGCTAACAGTATAGTAAAATAGTTTTTATATAACTCAGTGACAAGGAACTAAAAGTGAATTTATATACCGGTGATGTGTAATACCGACACGCAAGTAGCCGATAGAACAGTTGTTTAGGAAATAAAAAGAATTCAAAAATTGTCGTCACAATAGTGATGGGTGTAAGGATATTTTCGCTGTTATGTTGAGGGCGGGATAGCTAAGAATCATCTTTGGTGAAATGAACAGAATTACGTAACTACAACCGTCGGTCTTACTATTTATTAGGACGTAACAAATACTGGGATATTCAAATTTTATATAAGAAAATGGAAAAAATAAAGAAAATAGAGAAGTCCTCTTTAATAGTGTACAATGGGTAATCCTAATTTAGCTCAATTTTTAATTAGCAAATGCATGTATTATGTGCAAACTTCTATAGAGTCAGCAATATTTTTTAATTGTTGTTTGTTTATACATATTTACAGAACAATATTTACGGAAACAATTACAACGCAATGGGATTTGGTGTGCGAAAAAGCGCAGCTTGCCAATTTCGCCCAGACTGTTACCATGTTAGGAATTCTCTTTGGGAACCTTCTCTTTGGAATTTTATCTGACAAGTAAGTATACATAAGAATAATTTCTAATATTATATTCGTACAGCATATGAAACAAAGGTGATTTGATAATACATACAGGCTATTTAGAAAAAGCCCAGTCACGGTAGCTAGTTTAAAAAATTGTCAACTGGTTGCTCAGGCGATTTCTCTTATGTAATTCGACTTTTTGTTTATTTTAAAATTGATGAAATCATTACGCACGTCTTCCTATTATTTGTATGTCATACACGATTATTACTGCATTTACGTCCCGTAAGAGCCGAACCGAGTTAGCGACATTAAAAACGGTTTATTGCTGTTTTCCTTTACGTTAGAATGGGGTCAATTATTTTTAATGAATGACTACTCAGAGATAACTATTAAAAAATGACTTACACTGGCTATCAGCATATAGAAATAACAAATTAAATACAATTTCAAATTATTATAAAATATACTTTAATTTGCATAAAATGAAGTATTAAATATTTTTGGATCTTAGTTATTAACAATGGCGTTTTTATAAATAATGAAATTTGATCCAACATAAATGAAAAATTAGCCGAAAAAGCAATCTGAAGGCACTAATTAGCCCTGGATTAGGAGGAGAATCCCTCAGAGAAGTGAATTAAAATTTTTGAGCTGCATCCTTTACCAGATTTCTCCGACAATAATCGCATTGAGGAGAAGCACGCCGAAGAAAGGATTATCACTGATCAGCAGTGGGATATGCAGGATGATAACGAGAAAAACACCAAATAAAGTGTTTGCGAAAAACTGCTGTTCCTGTAAACAACTATTAGATTCCACTATACGAGAGCGATACTGAAAATGAATAATAAATTTGGTCAGAAAATTTAATGCGTATTATAAAGACTCTGTGTACGATAACAAGAAACGGAAATGTTAAATATTATATTTTGCGTAATGTATTAATGGCAACCTCGACACCGTAAGGTAAAAGAGGAATTGATAAAGAGAGAAAGAAAGTAGTTCCAATTGACTTTTAAACTCGTTTCCATATTTTTCTAACATCGTACTATCTTCATGAATTTTTAACTGTAAAGTTTCATGAAAAGCGGATAACTGCTTTTGAGTAGCTAACCACTGAACTGTAAATTTTCAAAAATTCTAGGTCTTGGAAATAAGTTTTGTCGATAGGTAAAAATAATCGTATATAGAGTTAGACGTTTCTAGCTCTCTAACCAATTCACAAAATGTACTTAAAACCCGTACAGTCGCTTGAAAACCATTTTTTTTTCTGAAAATCAAATGTGTTCGAACACACCACACTATTTTTACAATAAATAATTGTTGTATTCTCATAGACTGTGATGCACAATTCAACATTAATGTTTAAAGCTTTTTGATAATTTCCAACTTATGCCAATTAGATTACTGACTTTCGAGAAAACAGGACGTAATTTATAAAATATCCTTCAAAAATCGATTTAGATTCTTACAAGTGCAAAACGGCTATTTCCACCAAAATGTGAGGATCTTCCGTCTTGCAGATCGATAGACTACGTCGCGACCGCGGCGCGACTGTCGCGTCGCTTTTATGTCGTACATACTGGTTTCAATAGCAGCTTTTCCACTACGGATATCCCGACGCGACCGAAATAAACCAGTCTCGCGCTACTCAACCTGCTCAGTCTTTAGCCATCGTCTTACGCTACTTTTTGCTAGGTAATAAATAAAGTGGATGAGCAAGGCAATATTAATTTTGTTTAAGAGATGAAAAAAAGTTCTGTATATACAATTACACATTACGGGAAAGTTTCAGACCTAGATTCGTCATTTAACAGTTGTTTTGCACACACAAATGCACGCCGATCTACGTTATTTAAGTTGTAGGGATGAACTCCATTGGTACGTTTAATTTTCTTCCGTTAGTAAGCGTACTAAGCAACTATCAATCTTTCATCACTTTACATTTTGCAAATCTGAGCTGTCCAAATTTACTACCTTCAAAAGACTAGACGCAGTCGCGTCGCTTCAGTTTGCGAACCTTTAAAGTTAACAGTTGCCGGTGCGTTGCGTCGCTTTCGGTCGCGTTGCAGTTGCATAGTGCTGGTGGGAGAGCGGTCTAACCGTAACGTAAAATATACAGAGGAAATAAGATTTCAAATTTGTATTTCGTATTTTTATGACAAATTTGTAAAATTGAATTTATTGAAAAGAAGGTGAGCGCTAAATCCGTACTTTTTTCACAGTTTACCAAAATTGCGATTAAAATACATTTTATTAGAAAGTATGGGAAAGTAAAATCTGGATTGCCATTAGGAATATTTCTTCATGTCAAAGAATATCACTGCTAAACTAAATATTATTTATAGTTTTCTTGATTCCTGTTTTATATTTCATACAAAAAAATTAAAAGGAAAAATCCTATCTTAAAGAAATTAGGAGAAAAAATAATTTTGCAACTGGAAATTAGATGTGCATGTTGCACGCATAAATAATTATCTTTTCATTGGATACTAAATTCAATACTGTAATTGGGTAAATATGACGGAACATGTTGCAGAATTGAGTATTTCCTTTTTCTGACTGGTTGATTTAAATTGATAGCATTTGCTTATTCAAATGCGTGCACATAAACGTAGATGATGTAACAATCCACTTTCTTGCATATGCTTAATTTTTCAATATCAAATACTTGGGGTTATCGTTATGTGTTGGTAAATAAGGAAATCGATATACATAATTTACAAAATTGTTGCACAAAGTAGAATTCTATAGAATGTCAATGTTTTCACCGTATGTTAAGCCTCACTTTTCGAGTCTATCGTTATTTGTTTCTATATTTTTCTAAGATCATGATATCGGAAATAACGTATGCTTTCATATACTTTGCAGTAACGATGTTTTAATAGCATGGCACGCGGAATCTTTTTATTGCTACAGCCTTTCGAAACGGAGTAATTTTTTCGTATTTATTTATTTATTTGTTGTAATTATCACCCACTCTATAACTATGCTAATATTAAAATCTAGGTATTACGTATTTCATAGATTTAGGACTAAAGATGTTTTCATACATAATATTTGCAATTATGTAGAACTAATTCTAGAAATTATATTACTGAAGTGGTTCACCGTTGTTCTGTTAATAGTCCCACCTTCCTTCAAACGATTTGTTTAACTAGTAGGCAACGTATCCAAGCTTGTAATAAAGAATAAATATAGAAATAATGAGGCAGCCGTGGGCTAGAGGTTAGCGCGTTAGGCTTCTACGCTGAAGGTCCTGAGTTCAATTCCCAGTACCGGAATATCGGATTTTTAACGGCCGTCCTCCCTCGCAAGGCAATGGCAAACCAGCGAGGTATTCTGCCTAGTAAATCTTCTCTGGAGTAGAAGTGTTTAGACTTCCCGTGGTTCGGAGCCCACGTTAAGCTGTAGGTCCTCTATGTCTGTGGCACTCCAAACGCGCAACACAGGCATAGGAGAGAAGATCGCCACGTCTCGTAAGAGATAAAGCACTCTAAGAAGAAGAAGATAGAAATAATAATAGGAACGGATGCAAAACATTTGTGAGACTAGTGAACAAATACGAGCAAATCGATCTGCGTTTATAATATAGTAAACGTTTTCACCTTTAGAAACTGGCATATAAGTATGAAGGAAACAAGCTAGAGAACAAACATAATTTTATTTTTGAACATAAGAACCATTAACGCTCACACACTTATTTCAAAGTTTTTTATAATAACGCTATGCCTTCGAAAAATAGTATATTATAATACAACTGTATAAGCAAGCCTTTAAAGCACGCGTAACGGGTTTAAAAGCACGAGGCGAAGCCGAGTGCCTTTTAACGGAGCAGTGCTTTAAAGGCTCTTATACACGTGTATTATGCGCTATTTTTTATTATACCTGCACTGCAATCTGAAAATTATAACAAAAAAGGAGATTGAAATCCCGTTTTCGAAGTAATCTTGTCATTATGTCATTAATCGTTGATATAGAAACGGTTAGCAGTTGTTTCGTTGCTATGCATATTTATTGTAAATTAGTTGATTTGTGAAGCTTGTTTCGACTTGGTGTTCGTGAATTACAAAATTAACGAAAACGAGGATATTTTACCCGAGATTAGAATGTTAACCGAACAAGCTGAACAGCGATTAATCCCCGCGAAATCTAAACAAGCGTATTGCAAGGAATACGAAAAATTGGATGGCCAACAAGTGAATTTCTTGTTACCTAGGCAACTTTAAAGCACTAGTGTTTTAAAAGCCCTTTTTTGCACGGTTTTTAGTTTCAAAAATAGAGATTATGATTCAGGTATAATAAAAAAATCTTTTGTTAACTCTGCAAAATAGCAAAGACGACTCCACAGAGTTTTTCAAGTCCTCATTCGACAAAAAGGGAAGCCCTCTCAAGTGTTTTTTGAGTTTTGGAAAGAGATAATAGATAGACACAGGGGGCGAGGTCGGGACTGTAGGGTGGATGTTGTAATTCTTCAAAGCCGCATTCATGAATTGCTTTTTCGTGCTTTATGTACCTTGCAGTTGTCTTGTCCAAGCACAGTTTTCTGGGCAAAATTGTGAGGTCTTTTCGCGTATAGCTGCTTTTAAATTGATTATTGTTTCTTAGAAGACATTTTCTGTTATTGTAGACCCTTTTGGCATGTACTCAATCCATACAATCCCTTCGGCATCCCAGAAAACTGTGGCCATCACTTTCCCCGCTGAGAATTGCGTCTTCGCCTTCTTGGGTGGTGGAGAGTCCTTATGAATCCATTGCATGGACTCTTGTTTCATCGGTGGGTCCCAATGGTGTACCCAGGTCTCATCCCCAGTTATTTTGAACAGTATAATATCGAGGTTCTTCAAGTTCCGTTTTTGACAGTATATACTTCCTTCAACCAATGCCACACTTGAGTTTTTTTTAATTCTACCTTATACTTACTTCTTAATACTTCTTTACTTAAAATAGTATACATCTTATTTATACAGGATGTATGCTTGCCCAAACATTAAGAGTGAGTTCTCCATCAAAATCAAAATAAGTAAAAAGTACATATGCGTCCGAAAATGCTTCGTTACGGAGTTACAGCCTCCTAAGTGTGCCTCGTCCGACACTTTTCTGCATGTAATTATGGTAATAGTTGGACCAATGTTTTGAAATGTTATGTGCATACGTTGCTCATCAAGGTTGCAAATTACAGCCGAATTTAGTTTTTATAAGTGCACCATATGCATCTTAAGTGTACAATATTTTTTTACATTCGAACATGAAATATTGCTTAAATTAAAAAAAGATACTTAAAGTTACTTTCATTCGCAGGTTTGGCAGACGAGGTCCATTGGTGTGCGCCGTTGTGGTGCAAGTGGTTAGCGGAGTAGGTGCCGCATTTTCGCCTTGGTTTTGGCTTTTCTTGACACTACGATTTATTTGCGCTTCTGCAACAGGAGGAACTATGGTAACAAGTTTCGTACTTGTTATGGAACTTATAGGTATGTAATTATTTACTGTAGATATTACTTGGTCTCCAATAAGGGGTAATTGATGTCCATGCCTCGATTATTCTATTCTGTAAATTATGGTCATTTACGACCACTACTACTATTTCTTTAATTGTACCCCAAAGAAAAAACTCCAACGGAATGATACCGTAGTTTCTTGGTAGCCATGGATGCACTGCTCCTCTTCATTAATTAAGTAATTCCTAACAATCCAACTTTAGAGTAAGACAGCCATCATGTTGGTAGCAATGTTTTTGTGGTACATTTCGGAGTAACTTGTATTTTGTGTTCATTATTTACTTTGATATTATAAAAGTAAAAGTAGATCTCTATAAAATTCACTTCCGTTTCGTGTGTAGTTTATTTCGGATGGGCATTACAACTTCAGAACCAGGAAATGATATAATTCCACAAATGAATGTATTTCCCCTTCGGAGTGTATTCAATGTGAGCTCTAAAGTTTCGAAATAACTGTAAATTCTTTTTTAACACACTCTATAAGATTTATGGAAGAGTGTTGTCAGTACTTATGAACTACCTAAATACATTTGATGATAATAGGTCTCTTATACAGGGTGTTGAAATAAGTGTTATATATTTAAGGGACATACAACACGATCCAAAAAAAGTCGAAAAATCTGAATCAACACAGGTCATCCAAGCCAACCTTCTGCGAGAGATTAGCTACATCCTGTTTCAAGTTTTATCAATAGTTAACAGCACAAAACACACAAATAGTTCTTTTACACGGGATATTCTAAAATCCTTCATGTCGCGCCGATACAGGATAAATATCTTCGAATTGATTAATTATTAATTGCAACTCGGTCGGATTATTTACAGGTGTACACTAAGATTTTTAGGTAATCCCAAACACAGAAATCTAAAAGGAGTTAAGTTGGGAGTTTATGTAACTTTATGGCCTTGACTTAGTAACACATAAACGCACTCCTACATTACTACAAAAAATTTACTTACAAATATCTCACGTTTTCGTAAACGGATAAATGTTTTTCAGTAATGACCTCTTTCCAACTTTCTGTATTAGGAAGTGTTTCTAGTATTTTGCAATACCATTAGGTATTTTTAGTTTAAAAACAAACGGAGTTTTTTTTACGTATCTACAAACCGCAATTGCAGTATCTGTGATATCGTAATATTAATTTGACCCTGGCATTCTATAGCATTTGAAGGTATATCATAATTGAATTTTTAATGTTTAATCAGTATATTCGTAGTATACCAGTAGAAAATCCATCATAATAAAGATTCCATCCACATAATTTATTCCACGTTTAATTAATACAGTTACACAGCGTTGTTTTAAAGAATTTATTCGTTATATATATATATATATATATATATATATATATATATAATTTACACGTTTAATCGGTAAGTTAGTTGAGTGAACATCGAAAAATGGTTTCTCCAGAATAGGAAGCCGGAGAAATCGTTAATCACGGTCAAGTTACTGTAGGTGTGGTGCCTGAATAGTTAATTAAATCATTTCAAGGAAAAATGAGGACATTTGAGAACGTATCTGTTTCATTCTAGAATATACCTTTAGTTCTCCTACAATAATTTACACAGTTGCATACAGTGAAACCTTTTTAAGGCGGATATAAATGGAACTGTTTTTTGCTTCCGCTTAGGACAGATTTCCGTTTTATGCAACTTGTAGATGTTTTGCATATTTTATGATCTTGTCTAAAACCTAATGTTTATTATGTGCATGTAATAAAAATAAAGTAAATTTATAAATGCACATTATGTAACACATATGCACTTAGATATTTATGTAATCTTAAGAAGAAACGTTTATTACATACTCCACATGTAAGGTAATGTTGGATAAGTTAAATTAATCCCGTGTAATGTAATTTCCAAAATGAAAACAGTCAACTCGGTTATGGCTGAGCTATTGTTATTGAAATATTTGAGTTTGTTATACTACGTTATTTTTAAATACTTGTGTCACAATAGATGTCCTAAATAGTGTGTTACATTTCCTGTTACCTTCAAAATACGGACTACGTTCAAGTACACAAAACATTCAACATTTACAGGCATATACAGTCCGACACCTAACGATAAAAGGACTTTAGATCAAATAAATAAATTACAGGTATACATAAAACGCTAACGAAATTTGAAAATTAAGGGATCTGAAATTGACCAGGGAATTCAAAATCAAATGTAACCCTGTACATCAGCAGACAATTGTATTTCTTTCCTTTTCCCTTCTAGGGCTTCGAGCCGTTTACCTAACCGTTGGAAAGGCAATACGTTTAGTTTTGACATTGATCTGATTATATAAAGTACATAAAATATATAAACTGAAATTAGTTTACATTTTAAATCTGAAGCAACAGTTTTCATTAAAGCAACGATTCAAAAAGCCGCGCGGCGGTTGGGAACGGGTATTTTCTCTTTCTAAATAATGCCTAAGGCCTGCTAGTTAAGTTGCCGTTTAAATGAAAAAGGCAAAAACTACTGTTTATCTTTGCTAATAGCTGTACGAGAATCAGGTGAAGTAGATGATTGCTCGCAAATACCGTCATTTCCTTTATTGCGAACTCTACACCGCACACTGGAACTAACAGTAAATACAATCTGAGGTGGTAATTAAGGTGAACAGCGAAAGCAGTACTATACGTTCCCGATCGTTTATACATGTACACATTTCCAATAAATTCTGATATAAAAAAGATATGTTAATTTAAATTAATGCATTTATATTAACAAACAGGTACTAATTGTTATTTCTGTATACGTACTTATTTAAATTATTTTTGTAAATGGACTGCTGATTCAAACTATTTTTTGTTAATATACTGTTTTCGTTGAAAATATTCCTCGCACTACTATAATCTATTCAGGATTGATTTGCCACTTAGTAGGCTGTGGAAATCTGGGGGAATGTGTGGTATCAATGAAATTTGTCAATTAATTAAGTTGGGTTATACTAGTTTTTCTTGATGGAGGTTATGTTTTTTTGAAACCAGGCAATGTCTGCCTATTTCTGCTCAATATTGGTTTATATATAATACTTAGATATAATAATGATTTAATTATAAATAAAATAATAACTATAATTAAAATGTTGTCGTAAGACATTCCAAATACATATTGCTGTTCTTTTTACACGAGAATTCTGAACTCATTCGCATGTATACAGAGCATATTCCACGCCATTCTTTGTTGTCCTATATTTAGGTCTAGCAGCAAATTAAGAAGAATTAACGTCCATGCCGCTCATGTTTAAAATTGCTATTATGGTAGTCCAGTGGTTGACTGTTTGCCTCTGTTGCTAAGAGACCCAAGTTCGTATTCCATTGAGGTCAGTGTTTTTCTCGGTCGAGATAACAACTGTAAAACACTCATTCACAATTTAGATGCCAAAAGAATATCCCATACCCTATTCCACCTTCATGATATTACTAGAAGTATCTGAATCATCGGCACCCTCCAATTCTGAATCAGATTCCCCAATTGAAATAATGAAAGGAGGAATATTTTCAAACGATAGATTTCCCAAATGTTTTGTCCAGTCTTCCGAAATAAGTTTTTCACAATGCTCGCAGAAAGTTTGCCACATGTCGGGGGTACATTTTGAAAGAGCCTCACGCCATAAATTTACAACCTTGTCTTTCGATTTTGGCTGCGAATTATGTGCTTATTGTAATAGGTCTTACAAAACCCCCACGCCATTTCAATTGGGTTGTATTGACAATGGTATGGAGGCAATCGAAGAACCTTATATATGCGCTTTATCAACATTTCGTGAGTTACGTATCTTTTATTTCCGTCTGCTGTAAAAGGTTTAATTAACTCCCAAAGTATTTTCTTAGTAATTTTGCCCTGAATTTCGACATTGTGGTGGTTAATCAACCATTCCTGCAATACACCCTTTTTGCAAGAAAATGTGGGCGGCTTGTCAAACTGCACTGAATGATAAGGTGCGTTGTCCATAACCACGACAAATTTTCCTTGCAACTTGTCCAAAGCAGGAATCAGCTGATTAACCAACCAATTTTGAAACATTTCCCCATTAATAGTTTTATGATAGTCCCTGTCGTTATTCTTTGAGTCTAATAACATGTCGCACCCTTCCAAAACGCCTAAATTTCATCCCGCATTCAAAATCGTGAACCTCTTCCCCTCACTTTTAATTTTGGCTGGGTTACTTTTAAGATCGGTTTCGTGTACCCATTGACGACTTGCGGATCCATTTTGGTAGATCCACGTTTCGTCTAGGTACACGAATGTCACATTTTCACTAGAATTTTGATATTGGAGAAATTGTCTCAAAAATTTAATTTTGGATGCAACGACGTGTTTTTGTTCACATAAAATTTTGCGTCCATTCACCATTTTGTGTTTGTAAGTCATTGATTTAATAATTTTGAATAAATTAGTTCTGTCCCCCTTGCATTCCAAATTTTCGCGAGAGTCAGCCAAGAGTTTGTCGAGAGTAAAATGTTCATTCTTCAGATCATACTGCCAAATTTGTCGTTGCAAATCTTTTCTAAACGTGTAATTTAAGAAAACATCCGTCTTAGCACGTTTACTACAAATGTATGATTTCAAAACGTCCTGTCCTTGTGATAAAATGCCCCTTATGGAACGCCCAGACACCTAAAATTATAAGTAATTTGCAATTGCATATTTAAGAATTAATACATGCTTACCCCAAATATATCAATTAATCGATTTATAATGGTAAATCGTGTGAAGACTGGCCTATCTCTTTTATAGTGGTTGAAAGCTTTCACAATTTGCAGTTTAGTCACTTTGTTAATAACTTTCACCATTCTGACAATTAAGTAGGTTTATTATGTGTTTTATTATTTCTAAACTTACTAGATTATTTTAGAAAAGTAGGGGACCCTAGAGCTGGCAACTGGGCAATTTCATTTTGACATTGCTGTAAATCAATCAAATAATATTTAAGAAATGCAACTTAAGAAAAAAAACACAGCCTGCTGGATGGCAAATCAATTCTGAATAGATTATACTGTAACCATTGACATATTTGGAATTGTAATCATGACTATTCGCAATGCTGCAAATTATTTATTATTAATGAAATATTCTCCAGAGTTGTATTTGTTGCCGGTAAACACATCATAGCTTCAGTTAATAATTGGAATGTTCAATTATTACCTGGAATTATGAATTACATACTTGTAGGGAATTGGTGCAAGTACGAGTGTTTTCCTGCGTTACGAAATAGACTTGCAAATTGCCAAAACAATCAGATCATACATGAGAAGTGTAAAGATAAATATTAACAAAATATTAAAATTTAATGTATTTATTTGTTGCAATCAATACCATAAACTGCACCAAAATGAACAGTATAAAAATAATATACATGTACACTGGCTGGCAAAAAAGATTGCGTACACCTTAAAAATCAAGTATTCAAGTTATTACCTATTTGTTGCTGCGTAAATGCGTATTCTATGAACTTTAACAATATATTGTTAAACGATGTAGTTGTCACTAAATATTAATTTGTTACTAGCCAAACAAAACATAATATGCAGATATTTATTTTTATAAAATACAATTTATACATGAAGTAGGTATAAGAGTTAATATTTTGTTATTGTTTCATCAGCATCTATAATTCGATTTAAGCAGGCATAGACAGAATAAGATTTCCCCAATGATTTTCATCTTGGCTTAATTCTTCCCAGCTGCCTTCAATAGCTACCCACAATTCATATTCATTTTGAGGTCTAAAGGCGTGTCTATAAATTTGATTACCAACAAATCCCAATGTTCTCTACGGGGTTTATATCAGGACTTCATGCAGTCCAAGTAAATACCTCGATATTATTGTTCCAAAACCACTGCCTTATTATATTGACCGTATGAACAGGGCAGTTATCTTGTTGGAAAATAAAGCTATCGTTTGAGTATATTTGCTCTACTGGAGGAAGCATAATGTTTTCCTACAAAATGTCAAGATAAGCTTGTCCATTTAAACGACCACCATTACGCCAAGCTGTACCCGGACCATGACCAAACATTTATGGAAAATCGTCCAGACTTCTTCCGTGGGGTTCATTGTATCTTGAATATCCTGGTCGACACACGCCTCTTCGGCCGTCATGACTAGACTGGACGAGTTTTTCATCAGAAAAAACTAATTATTTCAAAAAATTAGGGGCCTATAAACATAATTTAAGGAAAACAGAATGCGAGATTGCTTATGCTCTTCTGTTAATATTGTTTTATTAACACTTGCCAAGTTCTTCACTTCAGAATTTTTAATCCTCCGACATGCCGTCTACCACGATGCTGGACACTTGGAAATACGGCGTCATTCGCTGTTTGAAATGTATTTTCCCTTAAATAATTCAAGAGCGCTCCATCTCGACTATTATTCGTAATTTTGGGACGTCCTGAACTTCTGATTTTACTCCTTTCTCTTCCCACCTTTTCTTCGCCCTTATAACGGTACTTTTATTTAGGCCATAATTATTTGTTACTGCTCTACAGACATTTCTCTTCTAAGTTAGAAACAATAGAATTTTTTCGTTTTCTGCCAATCTTGGCATTGACACTGACAAATGAAAAAATCAAGACTGACTTAATACAGCGAACAATAGGCGTACGCGATGTTTTTGTAAGCCAGTGTACGTAGATCGGGAAATACAGAATATTTTAGAACAGTACTGTAAGCAGTTGGTCAGGCGTATTTATTTGTGTAATTGCTAATCTGAAGTTTTGCTCTTATTGGTTGATCAATCATTTAAACATTAATGTATTCATTTGATGAAATCAATACCATAAACTGCCTCAAAATAGAAACAGTACAAAAGCTCTACAGGTGCATTGATCGGACAATACAGAATAGTTTAAAACAGGACTGTAAGCAGCACGGTTGGTTATCTTAGTAGGTATGCGTATTTATTTGTGTAATAGCCAATCTTAAGCTATGCTCGTATTGGTTGATCAATTATTTAAACAATAATGTATTCATTTGTTGAAATCAATACCATAAAGTACACCAAAATGAAAACAGTACAAAAACAATACAGGTACATAGATTGGGTAATGCAGAATATTTTAAAACAGTAAACAGTACTGTTAGCAGTACGGCTGGTCATCTTAGTAGTAGTAGTAAGTAGTTGAAATCATTACAATTAAATATAAAACAGAAATAGGAGTACAAATGCAGTTAATGAACATAGATCGGACAGTACAGATTATTTCAAAACTGTACTGAAAGCAATACGGATGTCATCTAATTGGTTATACGTAATTATTTGTGTATTCTTACTTTGACGTTGGAATGCTATAAGTTGAATAACTTTTTCAATGTTTACTCTATTGTTGCAGGCACAAAATGGCGAACCGCTGTAGGAATTCTTTACCAGATTCCATTTAATTTGGGCCATCTCACTCTCGCTCTCATTGGATACTTTTTGCGAGACTGGCGTTATTTCCAACTAGCAATATCTATACCATCTGTAATTCTTATATCATATTACTGGTTATTACCCGAATCCCCGCGTTGGCTGTTAGCGGTTGGTAAATCAGAAGAAGCCGTTAAAGTAATGGAAAAGGCTGCGCGCCACAATGGTTTGCCGACGGCCGCTATAAAAGACGACGTACATTCTTACATGCAGAAGCATGAAGCCTCTCAGCAAGAAGTTGGAAAAATGTTGGATTTGGTCCGAACACCAAATATGCGCCTTAAAACATGCTGTGTTTGTTTCAATTGGATTGTATGCGGATTGTGCTTTTTTGGAGTTGCTCAGTTTATTGGACAATTGGGTGGAGACATATTCATAAACGTAGCTTTTTCAGCTGTTATTCA
This sequence comes from Limonius californicus, assembly GCA_014611495.1. NCBI lineage: Eukaryota > Metazoa > Arthropoda > Insecta > Coleoptera > Elateridae > Limonius > Limonius californicus. The sequence continues at coordinate 9,995 of JABXWE010103191.1, read as the reverse complement.
AATACCAGGAACATTTTTCTCGATTTGGTCAATGCGAGCATTAGGAAGAAGATATACATTGATGGGTGCAAATGCTGTTGCAGGATGTGCCTGTTTACTCATTGCTGTTGTACCATCAAATCCTGCTTGGCTTAGAGCTGCTTTAGGTTGTTTGGGAATGTTTGGCTTGTCCGTTTCTTTTCCAACCGTTTATATATTTTCTGGCGAGTTGTATCCTACTGTTATAAGAAATATTGGCGTGGGCACTTCATCTATGTGTGCTAGAATTGGGTCGATGTTAGCTCCATTTGTTGCAGGCCTTGCAACGTACGAACCAACATTGCCTCCTGTTATTTTTGGTGTTGTACCACTAATAGGTTCCGTTTTGTGTTACTATTTGCCTGAAACTTTAGATTGTAAGTTACCAGAAACTTTACACGACGCGGAGATGTTTGGTAAAAGGAGCAACAACAAAGTTGCAAGCAATGGGGTAGTTAATCCTGTAACTACCGACGAAACTGAAATGCAAAGTTAGCTTTAAGGATAATAGTAAAATGAAATATTATTGTGCCCAAATTGTGAAGATATACAGGCTGTTTCCTGTAGGATACATGTAGCAGTTTATTTATCTATGAAAGAAATTATTGTGGCTTGTGAGTTAATTTTGCATCCTTTCCTATCTATATGGAACCAAAGTATTGGTTGTTAGTGTACATTTTTGTCCAATTTAATGGAGCCATCCTTTAGTAGATTTAACTAGTTAGAAAAAAACTTTTGCAGTTTTGTCTTACTATTTTAGGTGCTATGGTTCATGCATTATTATTATTATTGACATCAGTCATGTATTATATAATTGCATTGTATGTAAGTACAGAACCTTTTGTTATGAACAAGTATTTACTATAATGAATTCTACCATCAAAAACTGTTCCTGGTATTCCCAGAGTACCTACACGCGACAGATTTACTTGCTTTATGGTATACAATAGGTGTTAAATATTCTCTTACATTTCAATTTATATTTCAATTTTCAAAGTATTTCTAAGGTAGTTTGATATGTAATTTTATCGCCTTATACAGAAATTCTTGCCGAAATAGTAATATTGTAGTGATGATCCATACGTTCAGTGAGTATTCTGTAAAGTCCGTTTCCATAGCACTTCTTCATCTTCTTTCTTTACTGTGTAGATCGTATGACCTGTTCCGGTACTCATTTTTTTCATAGAAAACTACTTTAACGTACGCTAGGATGAAATGCCAATATACCTATGATATAAATTATTAGCATTTTAGAAAGCCATTTCTAAACCAGTATACCTGTGTTTAGACCTTAAACGGGTGTTGACAATGTTTGCCAAATGGTCGCAATAAACTGCCTACCTACATTTTACTGTTATATTTTAAAACTTTTTTAATGTAATACTAATGCTTTACTACATCTTAATATTCAACTGATATTTTGAACCTCAAACCTAGCTAGCATGTGATATTAGAAATATCTTAAAATTTTTATTTTTGTGACTTAAGTTGTATTAAGTACAATTTCCATTTGAATGTGGTGATCTGTTTTAAATGCTGATTCTATTTATATTGTCAACGTATTGTAGAAGCGTTTTAGTCTGTAATAAATTAATATAGATTTTACACAGTTTGTTTTGTCGTATTTTATTGTTTGTTTTTTTCTGTAAAGCATGTTTACTGCAGTACAAACTGTACGAGGTGTGCTCAATTGAAACCCATCTTTGCTTTAAAAAAATTTATTCAACAATTTTTAACCGTCATCGTTAAAGCACCTATCCCATTGTTTTACTAACCGGCGTATACCCTGCTCATAGAATTCTCTGATTGAAGAAGTCTTCCACAGCTATGTATATTTCTGCGTCAGACTCAAAATGCCGACCTTTTAACGCCTTTTTCAGCGATCGAAAAACAAGGAAATAGCAAGGCGATAGATCCGGACTATACGGTGGATGCTGTAAAACCTTCCATTTCTTTCGTTGAAGATTTTCTTTTACTACATTAGCAACATGAGGCCTAGCATTGTCGTGCAGCAAAATGACCGCACGCGTCAGTTTTCCTGGACGTTGCCTTCATATTGCTTGATGAAGCTTGTTCAAAGTTTTGTTTCCAGTGCATCGACGATAACCTACTGGATGGCGCGTAGTAATGGCACCAAGTTTCGTCACCAGCAACTATTGACAGAAGAAAGTCATCACCATTTTGCCCGCAGTCTGTGAGGTGTTGCATAAATAAACTCATTCGCAAGCATTTTTGTTCATTAGACAAGAGACGAGGAATCGATTGCTAACAAACTTTGCTGTAATTCAGATTGCGAACAATACTATGGACAGATCCTACACTCGCACCAACAATTTCTGAAATTTCTCTAATTGAAATTCGACGATTTTCTCTAATACGAAGGTTGCCTTTTATATTTCGGGATTAGAGAACAAAAACAAATATTTATCATGGAAAATGGCTTTATTGTTTTTCAAAATATTTTCCATGAAGATCAATACACTTTTGCATGTGTGTGAACCAATTTTCAAAGCACTTTTTCCACTCCGATTGAGGTATCTCCAAAACCTGCTTTTTGAAATACGTTGACCTCGCAATTTATTTTTGATGTTCGGGAATAACAAGAAGTCATTGGGTGCCAAATCAGAACATACGGCGGATGACTCATCAAATCGACGTTTTGCGTGCTCAAAAAGTCACTTGTTCGAGCCGATGTGTGAGAGCTCGCATTGTCGTGGTGGAGAATTATCCACCTTCGGCGGCGGTTGGTTTTCTTTATTTCTCCGAACCGAAAAACATTTACTTTGAAGTGCTTTGAGCACGAACGACTTTTGTTGGGTTTGGCTCGCCTTGGAAGACCCATACAGTCGACTGCTGTTTACTTTCGGACTCATACGCGTAGATCCACGATTCGTCACTTGTCACGATGTCACGGAACAAGGCATATATAGTTGCTGTAATCGTTTTTACTCGCAAGAACAAAAAATATTTACGTCTGAATATGGTAGTATACAAATGATAGGGGAAAGTGGGGCAATAGCTAAGTTTTTTTTAAACTGCTCTAACTTGAATATTAATAGCTTCTTTGATTTCAATTTAGGGTGGCATACCAATTCATCGTTTATTTTTCATATGGTTTGCACAAAATAGCGATAATATAAAAAAAATATATGTAATAAAATTTTTAAAAAATGTTACATTCACGCTATTGCCCCAAGCTGCTGGGGTAATAGCATGAGTGGCTGTCGCTATTGCCCCACTGTGGTTTGCATGTATTTTGTTTACCATTACGAAATTAAAACGCTTTTTTGAACGAATATTTACTAGTATATTATCAAAAACAAAACAAAAACACTTGTATCAAATATTAAGCATAAATATAATAGAAACTCTATAAAATAACACAAAAATTTTAGATTCTACATTTTTTGGCAAACACTTAACGGAACAATACAAACAAAAGGTATAGAAAGCTTAAAAATAATGAAAATAGTTGCACTTAATTTGGATTTAACGGACGTCTATTTGATTAAACGTAATACCAAACTCTAAAAATGATTGTTGTCTCTTTGTCGTCCCATGAAGTATGGGAGTTGGAAGAATCATTTTAATTCTATTTAAGTGTATTATTGATATGTCTATGGCCGCCGGAAAAACAAATGCATTGTTAACTTTGACACTTTTACGGAAAAATGATATTTCAAACTCCTGATTTTCATCTTTTTCGGTCAAAATTTTGCCCACATAGTATGCAGCATGTTTTGCTTTAGGAATTTCAAATTCCACAAGGATATAGTCTCCCCGTTTTGGATCATCCTCCAGTGATTTAAATACCAACGGATCCAAAAGATTGTCTGCAGTATCTGAATATTCTTCGTCAGAGGTCAAATTGATTTCCTCACTTTCTGAGGTCGACGTGTAGGTTTCCAATTTCTTTTTTTTAGGTGGAATTTTTCTTTGTGTATTTTTTGGTGTTTTATCAGCACCAAAAACTTTTCTTTTGTGAGTTTCTTTGTTTTTTTTTAGATCAGCTTTTTTTCTGCTTTTCTATTAGAATTTCTTTCATTGGTGTTGCAGTTAAAATCTCTGATGACTTTCTTTTGATATTTCTTTTTTTAACAACCGGTTTATTTTGGGTAGGCATTGGTACCAATTCCTTTAATATAATGGCCGGTGGTCCTTCTTTCGGAGGAACTTTCTTCGTTGGTGTAACGTTGTTGATATTTTCAATATTATTATTTTCTTCGTCCAGATATTTGCAGCAAGTAGGAATTTGTGCATCATTTTGATTAGTCCTTGAAATTACTTGAGGGTGTTCTACTAATGTTTCATTTTGGTTGTGATTGTTAATGTTATCAGCAGTTTCAAGTGCTGGAGTGGATTTTGGTTGAAGGGCATTTGCCGCAGAGAAATCTTCTGTAAATATATCTGGCTGAAATGGACAGATTCCAGCACTTCTAAAACCATTCACACATTTGTCAATTGTTGCCACTTTTTGTTATGCTGCGGCAAATAATTCCGCAATTTCGTAGACAGTTATTCTTTTGCCTGGATTCGACCTCATCCAATATGAGCATTGATTATTAAAAGCCGTCTTTATTGGCCCATAAAATACAAGATCTAAAGGCTGAGTCCTGTGGGACGTATGTGGCGGTAAGGAAATCATGTCTACCCCATTTTCTTTGGCCAAGTCATACGCAGCCAACGATAAATGACTTTCGTGGTTATCGAGTATTAACCCTTACACTCCCGAGACTAAAAATTTTGAATTTTAAACTCAAATGCCTCTTTCCTACTATTAAATCTCTTAAAAAACACAGCATATTTTTTGAAAAAAATTTCAAGGACGTTTAGTACATTTTTCAGGACACGTACAATTGTGTGTTTCAGGAGTCAAACGTCATAAGCACAATTGTGATATAAAATCATTTATTTACAATGGAAAGTAACAAAGCAATTCTTATGTTTGCTAAAGCATAAGTAAACGTTACATTTTGTACAGCGCACTCTAGAACGACTATCACAATTCTCCATCCTGCAAGAGTGAGGACTTTTGAGGTCGTCATTAGTGGGCCAGTGGTGGAATCCATCGTATCGTTTGTCGTAACACGGTAAAGCTGCTGGTATATTCCTTTTTTTCTTTCTACCTTGCTCTTTTGTTTCTTCTTCTTCTTCTCCCGTGTGCACTTCTTCTTCAGCAGCTCTTTTTTTTAGTATTAGAAACTAAATATTCTCCTAGCGCCAACCTAAATTCCAGTAGATCCATCGCCGATTTCACCTTCATAATTTTGCAGTCCCTTCTATACTCCATCCAGCTATTTACTATTGCAAGATCGAAAAGATGGAGTATTACCTTGAATGTCCATTTTCGGGTTCTGAAGAAAGACCTATAATACTCCATCATTTGGTCGCAAACATCAACACCGCCCATTAGTTGATTGTAGGATTTTATCACTTTGGGGCAGGTTACATCTATATGTTTTTTTTCAGTTTTATCCCATCTTTTCACAGTTGTTGCTGGTTGAGTTCCAAAGGCAGTAGATACCATTAAAACGCTTTTATTATCTTTCCATTTTGTAAGGCACAGTTTTCCATCACTTCTTACCACTTCTTCGGATTCTCCTCTTTCCATGTTCTTGTCTTTCTTAAAAATATACCCTTTTACTCTGTTAGAATTTATGGTACCAGTTCCATGTATTGGTATCTCAGTAAGTTTATTCATTAAGGGTATCGTCGTGAAATATCTGTCAAAAAATACGTAACTGTTTTCAGGCAAAGTTTGCACTAATCTTAGAATAACTGAGGGACCCAACCCTATATCTCTATCAAGTGGTGTAGATGAGCCTTGGTAAATCTCGAAATCGGATGTCGTAACCACAAAATTTTTTAGTCCTACTGGTCTCGGTTTATTTTTGACGTACTGTCGAATCTTCCCAGAAACGGGATCATTTGTTCATCGATCGAGAACGCCGAATTCCGTTTCCTCTCAATAGCTCGGCACCTGTTTCTGACCAAATCAATCATGGGTTGTACATTCCATAATTTGTTCTTTCGCATTTCCTCGGTGACCGCAAGATTATCAACAACATGAAAATTGACCCTTAGCGTATAAAATTTATCGCGGGGCATCACATCTGCTACTAGTGAAAACTTGAATTTGGAATTCCAGTACATATGGATTCTAGGATATCTGATGCAACCCATAATTGCATGTAACCCAAAAAACTTCCTTATATCTTCCGCAGTTACTGTCATCTCTGTCCCTTTCTGTTGTAAATGATACTGCATCGTAAATTGTGCCCCAAGTTCAAAAAAATCGTCGTTCAAATAATTTGAAAAATATCCCCAAGGCGTAAGTACTTCTACTTCGTTATCGTTGACATCTTCATTGCTTGGTCCTTCTTTGCTATCGAAAGAACCTTTGTTCCAATGTAACAACCCTTGAAGACGCGACAGTGGAACATCATCATCGCTACTTTCTGAATCTGAAGCAATATCTGTAGCAACAGGTTCTATCTCAGCAATATCTGCTTCCCCAAAATCGTCTTCTTCCTCAAAATCGTCTTCATCAACTTCAAAATCGGAGCCAATTTCGTCCAAAAGATCATAGAGCTCATCTGGATTATCTCTAAGCCTTTGCAGATCGATCTTACCTGCAAGTCCAAAAACTTATACTGTTATTTATGGAATCTGGCGCTTAAATGATAAGTTTTTGAAATAAACTTTATTGACGACACGGAACCTATTGGCTCCCAGAGCACACAATTGTGATAGTCCAGGTATTCCTGCGAATAACACCTGATCTAACCCTACTTTGCCGGTGTTGCAAAATTTCATCAATAAACTACACCTATTGTTGTAATATTTCAACTATCAGGAATGGAAAGTATTTAAAACACAATGAATAAAAAAAATACTCACGTTTAGCTGCCATTTCACTAATTTAACACTCACTTTGTTTGCAAGTTGCAACATGACTACATGTAAATTCTCCGAAATTGCGCGCTGCGATTGTTAGTCATACATGCACAATCGTGGCATTCAGGAGCCAGCGTTTACAAATTTCATTTTGACCCTTATTTTACCTTAGATTAAGATAAGCATAATTGTGTGCTCCGGGAGCGTAAGAGTTAAGCAAACATGACGTTCTTTTGTCGGTTTGACATGATATATAAAATGAGTCATCCATTTTGCAAATATTTCTGAATTGCTCCAACCATTAGAGCTCACAGCGCCTACACTACCAGGAGGAGCATTCTTCATCAACCTATCATTCATAAGTTTCCTTGGGAAAACCAAAAATGGCGGTACGTAATTGCCCCCCGCACTCATGCAACAAATTATGGTTACTAAGTCACCTCTTTCGGCGCTTGTAATTTTGCCAATCTGCTTAACACCCTTTGGTGAAATTATTTTCCCAGGTTTATGAACCGTATGGAGACCACTTTCGTCAACGTTATAAATTTCAGAAGGAGAGTATCTGTGTTTCTCAAACAATAAGTTTAAATTATTAAAGTATAAATCAATGGCTGTTTTATTAAAACTAATTACGCGGTTGATGCTAGTCGCTTCTGGCCTCCTTAGCGCTAATTGATTATGTCTTTCCATAAAGTTGTAGTAAAAATCACGACCTGCCATTTTATCATTTTGTTTAAAAGAGTGTTTCAAGCGTAGCTTGTCTGCATATTCGAAAACAATTTCGCGAAACTCATTAACAGTCAGACCATAGTATCCCTTTGACAACTCTAAACAATATTCCACGATTTGGGATTCTTGTTCATCATTGAAGATTGGTTGTCTGCCAACTTTTTTAGGAGCACCAGGGTTTCCAGCCGCATTGCGGCTTCTTTCAGTAACATGATCGCGAAGAGTGGACCATGGAATTTCAAATTCCCTAGATGCGTCCGAAATTGTTTGTTTGCCTGTTCTAACTCCGTTAACGGCTCTTTGGAGATTTTCTATCGACCATTTGGCCCTGATATTCTTTTTAAGGTACTTGCGAACCATCTAAAAACATTATTTTTCTAGAAAAGCACAATATAGCGAGGTTGGGGTAATAGCGTGACCACGCTATTACCCCAATCTTTTTTCATGCTATTGCCCCTTGAGCACATGTGCAAAAATTGGACGAAAATTTAGGGTTAGAATTACTTTTATCAGTAATTTATCCCGTAAAATGGAAGAAAACTAATCATGTTATTACGGTGTAAAACATATATAAAAATACTTACGGTCTTAAAAAAGTTATGATTTTTTATTTTTGTAGACTTGACTTCTCCAGGGCTATAAAGACAATGCGTAAATTTTTCAGCGAACAATGTCTACCAACTCCACTAACTGAAGACACACTAGCTGTTGCTTTATGTTAGCGTTCTTTTTATACCAACAGAACAGCGGCATCTATTATAATTTCTTCTAAATTGGGAATCATGCTATTGCCCCCATCACGCTACGCTATTGCCCCACTTTCCCCTACTTACGATGATAAACACATTTATTAGAGGAATTTAATTTGAGAAATAAGTACAGGTCAATAACTAACCTACACAGTTAACATAATGATTTACGTATAATAACATACAGTGGATATCGTTTATAACGACGTTGAAGGGACCAACAAAATTCGGTCGTTATAACCGTAGGTCGCTATATCCAAACACCATATTAACCCAGATACAGCCGAAGCTATTTTTTTTGTCTTAACCTTCTATTGGGAATTTACATTAAGCGAAGCGCCACGGCGCGGTAAAAATTTCAACTAGTGACAGAGGGACTGTTTTGGTGGTCGTATCGTTTCACGTGCCATTTACAGCGTTTATTTTCTTATTTTTTGTGTTAAAATCAGTCTCAGTACATAAAACAGCTTTTTTCAAAGCTACCTTGAATCTTTACATTGCCAAATATGTAAGTACTTTTACGTTTTCTTCTTATTTGATTTAATATCACAAGATGCAGTGTGCATTGTTCATATAACCTCAAACTGCTTGTGCATTTAAAAATTACTCATTCCTTTTTTTTTTATTTGTAGAATAGCAAGTTATGGATAACCGAAGGTATCTACTGTCGTTGATGAACCTGTTTGGTTATTTAAACGCTTCACCTACATCTAGGTGCATTAGCGAAGGGGAATCGATTGTGAATGCTCGACACATTATAGCTTGTGGAATTTTGGACAAAACTGTTACTTCAATTAAAATTTTTGCTCTGGGTTTGAAGACTAGTTGCTTAAAAGAGAAACCGCATGAAATAAATGCAATCTTTAGCATCACGAATGGTGTACTTCTAGTTTCCGAAGCTGTGTGCAGTGTTTGAAATTCGAAGACGAGCACCTTATACTAAACAAGAAACATTCGTACTATGCCCAGGTTCAACTAGGAATGGCAATTTTGAACCTCCAGGAATGCGATTTTATTGTATACGCTTCTTTTGATGATAGTTTCCTAAATGTAATTGTAAAATACGATGAAAGTTTTACCAAACGTTTAATCCAAAAATTGCAGTACAACTATTTTAACAAAATGATACATGTAGTATGTAATTAAATAAAAAATATATTAAAGTTCCTTTTTTGCATCAAACATCTATTGTTGTTTTAGAGAGTGCATATTATGTTTAAACAGATTTTTAATATTAAAAAATGGAACAAACAAAATTAACATAGAAATTTATCGTCTTTCAAAATAAGCGCAGATAAATCAACAATTGCACATATACAATAAAAATTTCGTCTATTTTTGGCACTAGCGATAAGGGTAATGGTTTTCAGAGAATCTCAAAAACCTTTATTCTCTGATTAGTTCTCTCTATATGCACCCTAGCTTTGGCTATGTCGACATTATCCTTTGCTTCTTCTACCTACCTACCTACCTAAAATAAAACACAAATGTAAGGTTACAATTTTGGTATTGTTATTAGTTATTTAGAAAATTGAGTGCTTACCTAGTTGAAAAAAGTATACTTCCAAAGTAGTTTGGAAAAAACTGTTTTTTATAGTCACA